>JAAAKC020128271.1:6260-18506 GCA_010014765.2 Aenictocupidus jacobsonorum | reverse complement strand
ATCGACTTGCACGGCGCCGAGGTCACACCAAAAGGGAGCATCTCCACGCGAGGAGCCACAGCGACTGGCAGCCATTTCAAGGGCAAGGCCACGCGGCAGCAACCTAACCTACAAGCGTGGTTGCCTAGCTGGAAGGGGCAGGATCGCGCCGCAACCTGGCGCACGCTCCGCTCCGCTATAAATTAATCGTCCGCCGCGAGTGCGACTCGCCGAGCAAGCACTCGTAATTAGTAGGCATGTTATTAAGTCATTAATCAGTGTATCAGATGCGCTGCCGGTTCTTCGCGCGGATGAAAAACGGACGCGAAAGGCGCGCGACGCGGCGACGCTAAATCGACATAAATCAGCTGCAAAATGCATTCCGAAATGTGTCGCGGCTGCTCATTAACGCGGAATTTCGTGCGATTCGCTCAGCCCGTCAGTGTTTCAGCCGAGGCGGCCAGGAACGCATTCGCATCCTGTGCGGCGCGCTACAATTGCAATCGCAAATGCGCGCAAATTGTTTGTTTCGTTGCTGTCGTTCTGTTTCTCTTCGTGCGCGCGCGAAAACGCCGATGACAAATAGACTCGATTTAATGATTACCACTAAGCACCCGACTTAACGATTTGTCCTACACGCCAGTAATCATGCATAATTAATGCATGCTAAGCGCGCACGCATGTTTTCTAATTCTAGTTACTTCAATCTTAACCCAACGCCGTCGCTGCATTCGCGGCGCGATCAGCAATCGCTAATTGGGATTAGCGCCGCCGCCTTTCACGCTCCAGCCGCAGTGCGGCGCCGATTTTTGGTTGCGGCTTAACGCCGGACGCGATTTGACAATCGCTGCCTCCGCTCCGCACGCACCCACCACTTAGCACCTGCCGGATTATAATCGATTTAATTATTAATGCAATTAATGCAGCGGAGATTTATGCAAAATAAACGCCGACTGGCGCGCCGCCGTTTTGCTCTTCTTCTGCGGCGAGCACAGGACGTGCTTAGTTTCTGCGGACGCCGCCGCCGCCTGCGCCGGCTGCGTGCCGAGATTCCTGCCGCGATAGGCGCGAGTATCGCCAGATATGCGCGCGGAACAACGAAAGCGCATTAAGCTCACCGCGCATGACACCAGTAAGCTCTGAGGAAGGCCGCAATTAGCGAAACTATCATTTCGAGGCGAAGCGTCAAAATGCGCATCGCAACAACCGACAGCGGCGCAGGCGATATACGCGGAAGAGTTTACCTGCTTGATATACAGGGTGTTGCATTACCAGAATGCGCGTCACAATCGCAAGCGCGATTATGTCGCGAGTGACCTTGGTGGTATCTTGGCAATGTTAATGAGACTACCATAATATTGAGAGTTTAACGCTTTGGAAAGTACGCTATATACATATCAATAATTATTCAAATAAGCCGAGCAGAATTTACATTAAATGCAAGGCAATTAAAGTTTCTTCTCAATATGTTTTAGCTTTCAATTTGTCATAACTTAAAACTTTCCAACCCGTTAATCTTGTCCAGGCCAACATTTCGGAGGAATACCAAGAATGTCCACTGATATAGTAGAGATTTTCAATAATCGCATAAACTGATTTATAATGACGGTCCATTCTAAGATTCAATTAAGTATCTAGCGATTAGCTTGCGACTTTCGCTCCTTCCGAACGTGTCCCAGGCGCGCACGGCCTCCAATCTCGCATCGCGATTGCGCCGATTAGAATTGTCCTCCGCATTTGATGCGGCGCATTTCACATCCCGGAATGCCGCGCCGGCCGCCATAACGCATCAACGCTCCGCGCGCAATGCGCGGCCGCCGCGCGCCTTTCCTCATTACAGCCGTTTTGTTTCGCGCGCGGCCACCGCGCACCGTTTGTCCTCGCGCGCTCCTCGCCCATCGATAATAAGGTCGTTTTCAGCTCGATTAGTTCGTCGCGGTGCCGCGCGCGCCGCCGCAGCGACTCGTAAAAATTTATGGTTCAATTGCAGCGAGAGAGGAAAAAAAGGCAACCGTAATTGGCGCTTAACGCTCGATAATTGCGGTTTGCGCATTATGCGCCGGCCGAACGGCCGCAATTGGGCGGCGCGCGCTTAGGAGCGGGCGACAGATCGAGATATTAACGACGTGGTGACAATTTTAATTAAATAGAAATCGCCGCCAGCGGCTCCCGGCGCGTTTGTCGTGCTTCATCGACGAGAAATCCGCCGGTTTCTCGCCGGCGCTGGCGGGAATTATTGTTTTCGAAAGCCGCGCCCACTCCGCCGCTCCGGACCTGTGAGAGCTTTCATGATTTTCGACTCGAAACGCAGGTGCTTTTTTCGGAGCGAACGCGTGCATTCCGACGCCAGAGCGCCACGCGCTTTAAACACGAAATTAATCAATTAACTCGCAATTAATTATGTAACATCTACCTCGCCTATGTGGTCGCGAGAGAAATCCAGTCTGCTGCGCGCTGCAGCCAACCTCGACCATTACTCAATAACTTCATTAATTATCGTTGCTAATTGATGATTACCAAGATTATTTAGATATTTGCTAAGGTAATGCCGCACTGTGCTATTATTAATTAGCCATTAATTCGAGATTAAACGAAGCCAAAAACCAAGCTGCAAATATTTACTGAGCAAACAGTTGTTTTTTCTTCTGGTTCTATCAGGGTTTACGGTCACAACTACGGGTGCCTACCCTGTTTGGTGCGACGCTGGCCTTGAATTCAATTGCTTTGTTTGCCCTTTGAATTATTTAGTTATTTGTAGTAGGCCAGGAAAAATTTCCTTATTGAGTTATTCGGCGACAGCAGTCAGTCAGTGAGTCCGAGTGATGAGCGTTTCCATCGTTGCCGTCTTATTTGTTAGTAAAGTCAAAAGTTTTAAGCTGTGGGCCATCTCTACGCTTGCGAGCCCGCGCGCCAAAGCAGCTGCTTTTGGTACACCTACCTTAGTTTTGCTCGTTCTGGGCGGTCCATTCATCCCCACGACGATGGCGTACACCTCGACCTGGTAATAATCTAATCCTTGCTCGCGGTCCAGCTGCACCGCAGTGGAGAGCACGCCCAGGCGCGCGTCGATGTCGAACAATCTGTCGACCTGCGCGCCGCTGCTGGTCACGTTCGTCACGTAGTACTCGACCGCCGCACTGTCGCTGCGATTGTTGTGCGCCGCGTGCACCGCACCAAAGTCGAACGCGGCGCGCACTGTGAGGATGCTCGTGCCGATCGGCTCGTTCTCGTAGACGTCGCCGGCGAAGCGCTCCGCGACGAACACGGGCCCGCCGCCGCCGCCGCCGGCGCCGCCCTCGGTGATGATGGTCACGTACGCGTCCGTCGACTTGCGCTCCGACTGCACCGCCTCGTCGGTGGCGCGCACTGAGAGCTTGTACCTGGCCGCCGGGGCCGCGAGCGGCCGCCGCAGCGTCAGCGCGCCGGTGCTGCGATGCAGGCGGAAGAGGTCGCCGTCGCCGCTGGTCAGCTCGTAGGTGACGAGGCCGTTGGTGCTCGAGTCCAGGTCGCGCGCGAAGATGCTCACGATGAGGTTGCTGTCCGCGCGGTGCCGCTCGAAGCTGGCGCTCTTCGGCAGCACGGCGGCGTTCATGGAGACGAAGATCGGCGCGTTGTCGTTCACGTCCTCCACGATGACGGTGACGAGCTTCTCGGCCGACAGGCGCCTGCCGGCCGGCAGCGCCTCGTCGGTGGCGATCACGATCAACCGGAACGTGTCGATTTGCTCCCGGTCGATCGGCAGCAGCGTGTGGATGACGCCCGTTTGCGGATTGATGGCGAAGTGCCGCTGGTCGGCGTGCGGCTCCTGCTTGGCGATCGCGTACGTCACCCTGCCGTTGGCGCCGGAGTCGGGGTCCTCCGCGGTGACGGTCACAATGGGCGTGTGCACGCGGATGCCCTCTCGGATCTGGCGGACGATCGCGGTGTTCGGGAAGCTCGGCGCATTGTCGTTGGCGTCCAGCACGTGAATGGTCTGCGTGATCGTGGTGGAGAGCCGTGGGCTGCCGTTGTCCGACGCAGTGATGTTCAGCGCGTACACGCTGACATCCTCGTAGTCCAGCGGTTTGTGCAGATACAGCAGGCCGGTGTGCGCGTCAATGTGGAACGCGTCCTTCCTATTGCCCGCCGTGATGGAGAAGGTGATATCCGAATTAATCCCCAGGTCGGCATCGTGCGCCCGGAAGCGGATCAGCTCGCTATTCACCAGCGTCGTCTCGTCCACGGAGATGTTCCGCGCGCTGCTTTCGAAAATCGGCGCGTGGTCGTTCTCGTCCTGCACCTCAACCAGCACCGTGGTCTCCGAGGACAGCCGCCTGGACATTGCGGCATCGTGCGCCATCACCGTCAGAGTGTGCCTGTCCGCCTTTTCTCTATCCAGGCGACCCGCGAGGAAGATCTGCCCGGTCGCGTCCTCGATCTGGAAGAGCCCTTGGCCGTTCCCGCCCTTGATCGCGTAGAACACGTCGCCGTTCAGGCCCTCGTCCACATCGTGCGTGTACAACTTGAGCACGGGCGTGCCCTTCTGCGCGCCTTCGCTGATCGCCACCTTGTATGGCGTCCGGAGGAACTTGGGAGCGTTGTCGTTGACGTCCGTGACGCACACGTTCACCTTCACCTTATCCTTCAAGCGCGGCGCGCCGTTGTCGGTCACGATTGCCTCGAATGTGACGCAGTTCCTCCCCGTGGCGGCCACCAGCTCCTCCCGATCGAAGGCGTGCTTCGACCGGATGAACCCATTCTTCGGATCGATGGCGAAGTCGGCCTGCTGCTGGTCCAACAGCGAGAAGATCAACTCGGCATTGCGGCCGATGTCGGCGTCGGTCGCCGCCAGCTTCCCAACGAAGGCGTCCGGCGGCTCGTTCTCCATGATGTGGAACGTGAACGTGGTGTTGGCGAACTGCGGACTGTTGTCGTTCTCGTCGATGACGTGAATCACGACAGGCACAATCGACGAACGCGTTGGGGCGCCCAGGTCGGCGGCAGTCACCGACAGCGAATAGTAGTCCCTGTCCTCGCGGTCGAGCGCGCTCCGAACGTAGAGGCGTCCATCGGGGAAAATTCCAAATTTCCCCTCGGCGTTCCCCTCGCTGATGGAGTAGGCGACGCGCCCGTTCAGCCCGCTGTCTTGATCCGTCGCCGAGAGCGCAAAGAAGCGCTCGTTCACCGGCGTCGACTCCAGCAGCGACGTCTCGTAGGAGGTGTGATCGAAGATCGGCGTGTGATCGTTGACGTCCTCGACGACGACGTTCACGGTGTGCTTGGCACTCAGCCGCGGCTCGCCGCCGTCCGTGGCGACAACGTCCACGTGCAGCACGGTGCCCGGCTCGGCGCGGATGGGCTTGTTCAGGTAGATCACGCCGGTCGCCTCATTGATCTTGAACTGCTCCATGGGGTTGTAGCTGAGGTTGTACGTGATGCGGCTGTTGATGCCCGCATCCAAGTCTCTCGCACGCGCCAGGTAGACGTCCTGGCCGACGGCGGCGTTCTCCAACAGCTTCACATCCTCCCTGTCGCGCAGGAACAGCGGCTTCTGATCGTTGAGGTCCAGCACCGTGACGGTCACAGTGGTCCGCCCGTAGGAGAGGCCCGCGCGCGCGACCACCGTCAAACTATACACGATCTGCTGCTCCCTGTCGATGCTGTGGACGGTGGTGATGCGTCCGGTGTACTCGTCGACCTTGAAGTTGTGCTTGGGATCGCCGTAGGTGATGTAGTAGCTCACGCCATCCGCGCCGCGCACCGAGACCTTGCCCACCTCGCGCCCGCCCCTGCTCGGCTGCTGCGCGTGGTCCTCGAGTATTGGAAACTCGTAGCCGGAGAAGCTGTCGAAGTGCAGCTCCTCCACGTAGGACTCCTTCATCAGCTCCACGATGGCCTCCTCGTTGGCGGCGCGCTCGCCGTGGTCGCGCGCGCTCACTTTGAGGCGGTGGAAGGGCTTCGGCGAGTTGCGCACGCTGCCCCTGACGGTGACGGCGCCCGTCCATTCGTCGACGACGAAGAGCCCGTCGCCGCCGCTCTCGAGGCGATAGATGACCATGGCGTTCTCGCCCTCGTCGGCGTCGGCGGCGGCGACCTTCGCCACGGTCGTGCCGCTCGCCACCGCGTCCGGCACGACGACGAAGTACTTCTGTGGATAGAACGCCGGATTGTTGTCGTTCACGTCGAGCACCTGCAGGCGCACCGTCGCCGTGGACGACTGCGCCGGCACGCCCTGGTCCTTCGCAATCACGACGATGTCGTACGCGGCGATCGCCTCGCGATCCAGCTTCGTCTTCGTCGCCAGCTGGCCGGTGAGCGCATCCAGCGTGAAGGTGTCCGGATAGCGCTGCTGCACCAGCGGGTGCAGGCTGTAGGTGACGCTGCCGTTCGTGCCCTGATCGTGGTCGGCCGCCGTCAGCATCGCCACCAGCGTGCCGGACGGCGCGTTCTCCGAGAGGGACACGTTGATGCTGCTCTGCGAGAACCGCGGCGCCTCGTCGTTCTCGTCGAGCACGGTGACCTTCAGCTGCGTGTACGCCCACTTCGGATTGGGCCCGCCGTCGCGCGCGGAGATGTTCAGCTCCACGCTGCCCTGCACCTCCCTGTCCAGCGCGCTCCTCGTGGTGATCAGGCCCGACGCCGCGTTGATGTCGAACCAGTCGTGCTCGTTGCCCGCCACGAGCGCGTAGTGGATCTGCGCGTTGACGCCCGAGTCCTCGTCGGTGGCGGTGATGCCCGCCGCGTACGTGCCCGCCGGCGACAGCTCGCTCAGCACCGCCGAGTACTCGGACTTCTCGAAGACGGGCTCGTGGTCGTTGACGTCGTTCACGTGGATGATGAGGAACGCGGTGGCGGTGCGCGCCGGCGTGCCCATGTCGGTGGCGACCACCGTCAGATTGTACTTGCCGATCTCCTCGCGGTCGAGCACGCCGTTCACGCGCACGATGTCGAAGCTCGCTGAGTAGTCGAGCCGGAAGTGGTTCAGCTCGTTGCCGGCGACGATGCGCACCTGCGTCTCGCCGTTGGGGCCCTCGTCCATGTCCTCGACGGTCACCGCCGCCACCACCGAGCCGTTGCTGGTGTCCTCGTCGACGGTGGCGAACTCCGCCGACGGCTGGAAGTAGTTGAACTTGATCTCCGGATCGTGATCGTTGGCGTCCACCAGGTTGACGGTGACGTACGTGCGGCCATCTTGGCGCGGCATGCCGTGGTCGCGCGCGAACACCGTGAAGATGCAGCTCTTCGGGCAGCTCTTGCCGCCGGCCTTCGCGTGCGAGCAGCTCTGCTGCGGGCAGTCGAGGCGCTCCGTGGTGGCGATGCGGCCCGTCTCCGGATCGACGGCGAACTGCGTCTCGCTGTCGGCGAGGTAGTACGTGAGCTTGGCGTTGTCGCCGACGTCGCTGTCCGTCGCCATCACCTGCAGGACGGCCGTGCCCGGCGGCACGCTCTCGTTCAGGGAGACGATGTAGTCGCTGTGGTCGAAGATCGGCGGGTTGTCGTTGACGTCGAGGATCGTGACGTTCACCTGCAGGTATCCGTGGCGCGCCGGCGCGCCGCCATCCTTCGCCGAGATGTTCAGCACGTACGCGCCCTGCGCCTCCCGATCGAGCTTGCCGGTGGTCTCCAGATGGAGGTAGGACGTCTCGCCGGTGGGGTTCGCCGTGACGACCAGCTTGAACTTGCTCTCCTCATTGCCGGCGACGATGCGGTAGTCGTCCGAGACCGCATTGACGCCGACGTCCCGGTCGGCGGCGGCGTCGAGGAGCAGCCGCGTGCCGGCCGCGGCGCTCTCCGAGAACGACACGGCGATCACCGGCTCGGGGAACTCGGGCGCATTGTCGTTGACGTCGGCGACGATGATGCGCACCTCGATCGGGTACGTCGGCTGGCTGGAGAGCACCACCAGATCGAAGCGGTCCGCCCGCAGCGCCTCCCTGTCCAGCACCACGCTCGTGCGCACCTCGCCCGTCTCCGCGTCCAAGGTGAACTCGTTGGGCGCCTCGTTGAAGCGGTAGGTGAACTCCGGCTTGATCGGAATGCGCCCGACGGCGGTGCCGCGCGGCTGCTCCTCCAGCACCTCGAGCGTGATGCGCGTGTCCACCGCGCGCGACTGCATCTGGCTGGAGTAGCTCGTCGCCTCGGTGGTGGTTCGCCTCCTGCCGGCCGGGGCGGGCCCCGGCCCCTGCGCGCCCGCCAGCGCCAGCGCGCCGGCCAGCAGCCAACAGGCGCGCCACAGTTTCATCGTCGTCGTCGTCGTCGTTGTTGTTGTTGTTGTTGTGCGCTTTGCAGCCTTCGCTACCATCCGCCGCACACCATGCGCGCGTGCAGTGCGCTCGCCGTGGCCGGCATTATTGCATCGCGAATGCGCCCAAAGCGCGCCGTCGCTGCCCTCGCCACGTGACGACTAGGCGATGCGCGCCGACATTCCAGCGCGCGACTCTCGCAGCGCTCCGCCGTCCGGGTGAACTCGTCCAGTCCTCTCTCTGCAAGTGCGCGCGTCGCCCCGGCTCCGTTCAGCGCGCTGGGGTCATGTCGCGCTCTCGCTCGGACTGGTATGCGGCAATATGGCCGGCGCCGCGCGCCTCGCACACTTGATGCTCTTGCGCCGCGCGTGCGCTCGGCCTCTGGCGCGCTGGCTGCGGAGGCTCCTCTCTCGCGTGCGCCTCCGGCCGGGCGCGCGACTTGCGTTACCTGTTCGCCGTCCGTGCGCGCCCCGCGTGCCGCACGCCCCTCGATAACTCACAATCAAATCAGTTTCCTCGAACGGCGCCGATAACCCCGTCCAGCTGGACGATAATTTCGACCCTGTCGCAATGGTCATGCGCGCGGCAGCATCCCTCCCATCGGCGGCGCACACTCTTAACCTGCACACGCGAACACGACGCACTCGCCGAACAACCGCCTCCGGGCGCGTCGCGCACCAAGCAAATCAGAAATTTCGCCTGGTTCAATCAGTTGCAGCGTGCGCCAGCTGAGCCCTCGTCGAGTCCGTCGCACTGCCAGTTCCTGCACGGGGCACAAACGCTCTCGCGACGACCCAGCTCCGACCGCGCGCGATTCACCACTGAGCCGCGGCGCTCAATGCAGATATTTACCTGGCTGGGAGGAGTTGATCGGCCAGCGCCAATGGTGTATGGCACCAGTGCGGCAGAAGAGGACGCCGCACCACTTCTTCGGCGTTGCCAAGCGTGGCGGCGAGCGCGCAGCTCTTCGGCGCGGCCGCCGCTGCGCGGAACTCTTCTCGCGTGCGCGCGCCGCAGCGCGATCAGTGCGCGGCGCGGCGCAGCGCGCGCGCGCACATACCTCGCGCACGACTTGGCCGGCGTCTATCTATCTACCTGCTTCGTGGCGTTTTTACCTCGGTGCCGCGCGACGCCTAAACATAAACAATATTTATGACGATGTCAGACGGGCCAGGTCTCGATCGTAAATCTATTGCGCGTATTTTTCTCGATTCGTAATTCGCCGGCAGCGCCGCGGCGCGGCGAAATTTCCACCCGAGCATTCCTCGCGCGACGTCGCCGCCGCAGTCGCGCGCGCCCTGGATGATAATTATCGAATTATCAGGCGGTATCAGCGCGCCCCGAACTCGCACGGCCGCGCGCGCCGCCTGCGCCGCAGATTACAGTTCGCAGCTGCAATACGAGCGCCGCGAACGTGACCTAAGTCAATACGAAACGCGAGCGCGCCGCGTTTCGCGCGCTCGCATTAGCTCTGCTTCTTGTCCGGCGAAACCGATGCCGCGGCGCGCACCGCAGCGGCGGGCGGCAGCACTTAATCGCTATGAAATTGCAATTACGCACAAAACGAATAAAATTAACACCATCGCCAACTCAGCGTGTGATTTTACGCGCGCGCGCCTCGTATTGCCGGCGATATCGCATTGCAATGTGCGCCACTCGCTCATTACGCACCTCGACACACCAAAGCCAGGGAATTTCATAATTAAATTTCCTCCGCCGGCGAACGCCCGCCGCATCGAGTTCGATCACGCCAAGCGGACACGACGCTCACGCACCTACCTGCGTCTGGCTGTATTCCTCGAAGCCAGGCATCTCTCCGCTTGGAAATGTCGCGCTAGGGGGTCGTAAAAACGTCGTGCGGGCCTAGACCCACAAAAAATCAACACAATTAAAAGGTACTGTTAACGCAGGTAGAGAGGCAGCCGGCCGGCGTCTCGTTCAACGCCGCGTTCGCTTGCGGCCGCAGCCGAGCGCGCAGCTGTGTCGGTGCCGCCCTCTGTTGACAGAATGTCATACTTGCACCGATGTCCGCGCACGTCGTCGCCGCGCGCCGGCCCAAACGTCCGCGATAAGAGGCTCGCTCACGCGCATCGCCCGCAATGCTCGCACCATTTATCACACCACAATTACGCTTAATTTAATATACACGCAGCGACCGGTGAGTTATGCGCTCGACGCGCAATTAGCAAGTTTACATTTCTCCAAATCTGCAGCGCGCGCCCGGGAAGGAAGAAACGATCGCAATCGTGCGCCGATGGACGTCGATGCGGTGCGTCGTGTGTGTGCATGCACGCGCGTGTGTGTGCTTCCAATTTCGTGCAGGATGATGGCTCGTTCGCAGCGCGGGGCAGCCATGGGCGCAAAGATTTATGATATAATAAGATGGAATAATTTTCAAATCTACCAACTACCAGCGCAGCACACGCGCAGTACACACACGCACACGACGCAAGCAGCGCATCAGTCATTCCGCAGCGGTTTGGTCACTGCCTCATTTATGTGTATGAATAATGTCGGCGGCGCACCATTTTATTTATGCCGCGGCGCGCATGCGCCCGAGAGAGCCTTCTGTGCGCGCCACGGCGGAAGAGTTAGATTAGCATTTACTCCGCCACGATAAGTCGCCATCCTCCAATCATGCTCGGCGCAGCGGAATAATGCGCGTTGATTCATTTCGCTGCAGCGCTCGATCGGCGACGATAAACTCCAACCTCAGCTACGACTTTGGCTCGAGGAGTCGTGGCTGCATGTGTGCGTCGTCGGCGACGGAAATCGCTCCTATAATGATTCATATAATATTTATGGGAGCGAGCAGCAGCTAAAATTACCCCCTCCCCCCGTCACACTCCAAAGGAAACAACTCCATTTCACTGCAATGCAGTAATAAAGCGATTGCAATCGCCAAACATTTTCGAAACCCGCGAAGGACGTTCGATTCCAGCCCGGATGCGGTCCCAGGCCGAACGCAACGCGTTGGAACTCGTTTCAATCGTCACGCTGCAGCTACGGCCGCGCTGTGTGTTTTGAAAAATAAATTTGGAATATGAAACGACTTGAGAGCCGACGCCGCGCCAGAAATTAAGAATCGTTCCAGCGCCGCACGGCAAACAGCGAGGCAGCAACGGCCGGCGAGCAGGTCGAGTCGGAAAAAAGGAGCGCGGCGAGGGCGCAGCGGGGCGAAAGGAGTCGAATACCCGCTGATTTCGACCTGCTCCTCTTCGGTTCTGCAGTGCGCTGGCGATGCGCTGCGGCCGCCTGCCTTACGAATTTGAATTTTTATCGCCGACCTATGCGCTCGGCACCCCAGCGATAATCATCCATTATTAATGCGGCATGCCGAATTGTACAAAAGTAAAAAAAGGAAGAGGCACCGCAGCTTACACACCACCAAGCTTCGGAGGTTTTTCTCCACCAATGTGTGCGCAGGCAGCGCGATGCGCTTATTTATCGAGCGGAGAATGACAAATTGTTCCGTCTAGCAAAGACGGGGTGCTTATTCAAATTGACCGTGCGAGTGTAACATATCACAGGCAAGCACCAACAAAGGCGGAGTAACAAGTTAAAGCGCAGCGTATCGCCTCTTCGGTGCAGCTTCAAACCTGAATTCAGATGTAAATATGGTGGAATATTTAATTGTCTGATGTCCGTCCGTCTACCTGTTGTACGATGTGCGAGCAGCATTATGCTACGTAAAGCATGAATTTCCGGTTGCGGCGGAGCATTACAATAATCTCCTTTACCAATAAATGTGAACATAAATCTTTGAATGAATTTTTTTGTGAGATTCGTGAGACATTTTATCGAGATCAAGGCTTACTCATACTTCGTAATGCTTGTATAATGGCAAATTAATCACGATGGGGAATTAACGTATTTCCCTGCTTTAAAAATAATAACCACACGCAGTCATTATTATCAATCAAGCGAGAGCGCGCAGCGAGGCCAACAAACTGCAAAGTTTTGGACTCACTTCGTTATGGGATGAAAGAAAACCGGCTGCAGGTAGTAGTTCACACTGCTTTGATAACTTTAAAATTGATATCCG
>JAAAKC020128051.1:7271-21095 GCA_010014765.2 Aenictocupidus jacobsonorum | reverse complement strand
CTGCATTCACCACTCAGGACGGGCGCAGGCGCAGACAAGACGCGCCACTAGCGGCGCAGCGAAACCGGTCGCCTTCCAGAAACTCAGGGATACCACTATGTTCGCCGTACGTAAATTTGGTTGCATAACACGCCGGCGATGTTGTGCTTCATTAACCCTGTCAACGTTCCCTAGTAAACCGTCAAAAAAGCAACGCCAATCACATTTATCGGCCAGATAAGAGGTGAAAAACTTAATTTAATCAGTCGCGTCGCATATTCAGCGGTTGGCGGAAACGAACCGCCGATGTTGCAAACGTTAATCGATTGCAAACTAGATTGAACCTGTTGTTGACGTTGTGGTTGCCCGCCAGTGGTCCGTCGCCGGCGCGGCAAAGCCGAAGCGCCTCACGTGTTTGTCTTGCCCAGTCGTCCGGCCAGCCGGCAATTTTGCATGCTAATGAAAGGCAACGCAACCAAGCATCACCCAGCCGAGAGGAAATCAACATCGCATTAATAGCGCATTAATTCCGCACCGCTCGCCTGATGTAACAACGCGCATTCATTTCGATTCGTGTGAAGTTAGCGAAAACAGCTCGGCGAAAACTCCCCATTTAAAATGCACGGGGAAAACGTATAATGAGCTGGATTTTCATGACGCAGAAAGTTTTTCTAGCAGTGCATAGCACCGGCAGAATCTACGTTGAAATAACTCAGTTTCAACGAAAATTGTGCGCCAAATTTTTACTTAATCAGATTCATCGACTTAACCTTGCATAGTTGCATATTACACGTGCGTATGGCCTGGGGTGGGAGAGAGGGAGGGGAGGGGGGCACAATTTTCGTTAAAACTCAGTTTTCAAGGTTTCGCTGAGCTTTTTGTGCTTCACTTTCCGCAAGACCACGACGAATCGCCTTATTGTGGTAGTAGCTGATAATCGCCTGCGCTGTCAATCGCACGCCGTAGACGAACAATTGCTGAATTTGCGCTGTTCTCAACAATTTGGCTGCGTGTTTGTCGTGCGACAGCGCCACCTACTCAGCATCCCGGCATCTGTGGAGTTCAGAGATTTGAGGTTAGGTCTGACAGCCGTCAGCGGCGCCATGGCAACGTATTGAAAGTGATTTGATTTATGTGCGGTTTAACGCGATTTTGGGTGCTTTTTCGAGCGGAGCAGGTTGCCGTCTTCCTTTCCTTGTTTACGGCGCGCGCCGCTTTGTTGTTGTTGTTGATCTCGGCGGGCCGCAAGGCCGCTTGGCGATGACTTCAATGTTGGCGCGCAGGTGGGGGGCGTGCAGATCGCCAACGTGCGCCGGCCGCGCGCCGCTTTCAACGCCCGCCCCGATCGGCTCCGGCCGCGCAGCGCTTTAATTGCTTCGTGCGTCGGCGCTCGTGCGACATTCGGTCGATTGGCGCCGTGCGGGAAAGTTTGGCGAAGACGGCTCGATCGCGATTGCGCACTTGCGGCATTTGCAATTAGTCCGGCCGCATCGAGTCGAGCTCGTGCCCGAGGCAACTTTGTGCGGTCAATTAGCAACTTGGAGAGCCATCAATCATCTATTGGTTGAGCGCGCGTCATCGAACGCGAGTTTCGCACCTCCCGTTTCCCGATGCGCACGATTGCAAAATGCTAATTGTCAAGTTCGAGCTGGAGCAAGACTTGATAAGAACTTTTAGCTGACGACGCGCGTCCCGTGCGTTTACGCCGAGTGTTTTTGAACGACGAGGTGACTCCTCATCAGTGGATATTCCCCCCAAGAACGACAAGTAAGTTGACGCTCCCGAGACGCGGGCGTGAAATCCGTTACGAAGATCGCAATTACATGTATTAATGTGCAGTTGCAGTAGCCCACTGATGATAAGCGATGGATTACGTATGCGTTGATTATCCCGATGTTTGTTCATCGCTGTTGGCGTTATCTATGTGCGGCACGCGCGTTTCAAAAAACATATTTACCTTCTCCGGCAATTAACCACGGCGCTGGCCGCCTCACGACGCTCGAAATATGTGCGTTGTAAATTAGCGACCCGTTCAAGATCAGCAGCGCCCGCCGGCTCTGCGCGTAGCAGCGACGCAAGAAACTGCTGCGCGCGCCGCGTGCGTTTCGAATCCGCGCTGTTCCGCACGCGGCGCTCGCTGACACTTTCAAGCATGCGCTTCGGTGTGAGGTTCAGCCAGCGCCGCGCGGCCGGCCGGTGAGACGCATGTTAATCATGGCTGTTGTTTGCGGTGGTGCGCGATTGAATGGGGGTTTGCTTTCTGTTTGCCTGCAGCGAGCGAATCGATTTCGTCCGCCGTCTGTGAAGTGCCGCCGCTGCCGCCACCACCAGCACCACCACCACCAGAAGACTATCGCACCGCCCCTCCGGCCTCCCGCACGCCGCCGCGCACCCGTAGAATGGTCGAAGGCGACCGCCAGGAGAAGCCGACTAGCGACACCAATGTAAGCGGCGCGCTGCCGAACGGCTGCGGATTGGAAAAGCTGCACCGCGACGAGCGGGCTGACGACGAGAAGCAAACCATCAGCAGCGCGCCCCTGCCGGCGGTCGTACCGCCGCTGAAGACTGCGAGCGGTAAGAGTGGCGGCGGCGTTGGCGGTGACAGCACGCACGATGCCGAGCGCGGCGCATTGCCGTTGGTGCCGCTGGGCGGCGGTGGTGGCAGTGGCGACAAGGCGGACTTCGAGGGCGCCATCGAGGCGACCGGCTACGGCAAGTTCCACTACCTCCTGCTGGCCGTCTGCGGCTTCGTGAGCACCTCGGAGGAGATGGACGTCATCTCGATGTCGTTCATCCTGCCGTCGGCGCAATGCGACTTAAGCCTCAACACGCGCACGAAGGGATGGCTGAACTCCATCATCTTCATCGGCATGATGGTCGGCGCGTACGTGTGGGGCTCGGTGGCCGACTCCGTCGGCCGCAAGCGCGTGCTCATCGCCATCTCGTTCATGAACGGCGTGTGCATCGTGGCCTCCAGCTTCTCGCAGTCGTACGAGCTGTTCATGCTCTTCCGCTTCCTGAACGGCGCGGCGTAAGTCCCCGGCGGCGTCGCCATCTCCATAACTTCGTTGTAACTCGCGTCGTAACTAACGCTTCTGCGCGCTTCTTTCTTTCACAGTCTGGGTGGCAGTGGGCCAGTGATCTGGTCCTACTTCGCCGAGTTCCAGCCGAAGGCCAAGCGCGGCTCGATGCTCTCCTTCATGGCCGCGTTCTGGACGCTCGGCAACCTCTTCGTCGCGGCGCTGGCCTGGCTCATCATCCCCTCCGGACTCGGCTACCACGGCGAGTCCTTCCTCTACAACTCGTGGCGCATCTTCCTGCTCATCTGCGCCGTGCCCTCCTTCCTCGTCGCCGTCTTCCTCATCTTCCTGCCCGAAAGCCCCAAGTTCCTCCTCTCCTGCGGCCGCAGCGAGGAGGCCATCGAGATCTTCCGCAAAATCTACCACATCAACACCGGCAACGACCGGGCCGACTACCCCGTCAAGCATCTCATCCTCGACGAGAGCATGTGTCCCAAGGAGCCCAAGAAGCCGCCCAAGGGCAAGTACGCCAACATGATGATGGACATCTACGACAACAGCCGGACGCTGTTCCAGACGCCCATCGTGCGCTTCACGCTCGTCTCCATCACGATCAACTTCACCTTCCACATCGGCTACTACGGGCTGATGATGTGGTTCCCCGAGCTCTTCAATCGCTTCG
Source organism: Aenictocupidus jacobsonorum (assembly GCA_010014765.2). Taxonomy (NCBI): domain Eukaryota; kingdom Metazoa; phylum Arthropoda; class Insecta; order Coleoptera; family Staphylinidae; genus Aenictocupidus; species Aenictocupidus jacobsonorum. The sequence goes on along the minus strand of JAAAKC020128051.1, from coordinate 17,414 downwards.
ACGAGTACTCGCGCATGCATCCTGGCCGCGCGGCGTCCGTGTGCGAGGTGACTGACTACGTCGTCGCCATGGGCACGCACGCGGAGGGCGGCGCCTGCAACGATAAGATCGAGAGCGCCGTCTTCATGGAGTCGCTGATCACGGTGGCGGCCGCCATTCCGAGCAATATCGTCGCCGTGATGGGCATGGACCGGCTCGGCAGGAAGTTCTTCCTAGGTATATCATCTCGTCGCTTCCTCGTCTTCACAACGTTCACTAACCTACAATTTGTGCGCTTGCAGTTTTCAGCACGTTCACCTCCGGCATCTGCGCCGCGTGCATGTACTTTGTGCGCAACAAAATGCACAACCTGCTGGTGTCGGCCATCTTTAGCAGTGTGATATCCTGTGGCAACGCCGCACTGGACTGTCTCATCACGGAGATTTTCCCGACGAATTTACGGTAACTAACCTATTTGCAATTGCGTCATCATCAAATTAATGCGGTTCGACCTCGTAGAGCTACTGGCGTGGCAATTTCGATGGTAGCGGCACGCCTGGGCGGTATCATCGGCAACATAGTGATAGCAATGCTGTTGGACATGTACTGCCCGGCGCCTACGTTCATCGTGGCGGCGCTCCTCGTCGGCGGCGGGCTACTGTGCCTCTTTCTGCCAAACACGACGCGTGAGCCGTTATCCTGATGACGCGCAGCGTCGTAAATCAATTACAAAATTGTAGAAGCATGCGAAAATTTCAACCGTCGAAGTGTGATGCTGTGCGAGAGTTGTGTAGTTCTTTCTTGTATATGTATTTTCTTAATTTTAAGTTAATTTTAATTCCTCTGACTCGTCCCCTGACCTCGTCACTCGTCAAAGTTATCGCGAATTGAATTTATTAAGAGTAGAACTGTTGTTACCGATAATGAGAATAATTTATTTTATAGTTCTTTTACTCCATAATGTATTTAATATGAAATTGTAAAATAGCAAGCGAGTTACGTTGATGAAATAAACTGATCTATTTTACATATCACTGCTATCATCGCTCCAGTCCTGGCATTTTTAAATTTTACACATTTAAAATATAAAACAATTGCTTCATACTTTAAACATATACACGCACACTATCATTTCCATTGGTATTTTGAAATGTATATACTAAAAGTTATATAGTTATGGGAATTTTTGGCACTTTAGGTATTCATAGTAGGCAACCGAACATGCATATTTCTAGTGAAATCCGATCCAAGCCATGTAAACACTCTTGTTATCAATTGGTTTGTGGCTACCATGCTCGCTGCCGGCGCATGTTTCATCATTTAACGCCAACACAAGATATACGTCGCAAAGATGCATCTTGCGTCCAAAATACTCACGTTGCAACGGATTAAATTTACATGCTAGTTAGTGATCACAACTTAGGAAGCTAACTCTGCAAACATAAATTGGCAAGTTGAGTACAAAATCACCATGGGCCTCAATTATATCAACGATCACTTCTACACTCACACGTTCACGCCACCCGAGTATCAGGTGGAGTTGATTTCTCGCATTAAAGATGTTAACACAATCATCTGCTCAAGTACGACTGTATCGAAGTCTTTCATTGCAATCAAGCTCATCCAGGAGCTCTCCTGGCAGATGAGAGCGCCAGATGGCAAACGCGCATTCTACATTTTAGATGCTCACAATACAAATGTACTTTCTAGTCAAATTAATTTATTAACTGGTGAGTTTTTATTCACTTGCTTTATCCAAATCAATGTAGGTGCAGTAATTTTTGTTTTCTTAGATTTGCCAGTGAAAACAGTTGAAATTGGTGTCAAACAGGATGAATGGAGCAGCTTACGACAGCAATTTGTGATATTTTTGATGACAGTGGAATGCTGTGAGCAGTTACTAACAATGCTTGAGTTTAACGTAACATTCCTGAATGTAATTATCATTGATGATTGCTTCTATGGAGAAGAGCAAAAGCATCTCACACAGATAATGACGATGTTTGACGGGCCGCCGAAATACCGGCCGAGAATAATCGGCTTAGTTTCGGGTTTCCTCAGTGAGGAGTTGAAACCATTGCAGTTGGAGGCTGAAATGCATCGGCTGGAATCACTGCTGCATGCGAAAGTTGACACGTCCAGTGAGCTGTGCACGCTGGTGAAGCTATCCTGCGAGCCGCGCGAATGCATGCTCGAGTTTACGAATGCAACACTAGAGGCATACACCCAAGGGCAGGAGCTACTCAAAATTATAAACGAAGAGGTGTTCGCCCTCGAAGCGTTTTTACGCGATCACAGATATGATTTATACATGATTTATGGCGAGGAGTGCGGTGAGCTCACCGAGGAGTTGAGGAACATTCCAGATCCGAGCATTCTGCCGCTGCAGATGATCACGCAGTTTCGTCGTGTGCTTGCAGAGTACGGAGTCGTGTGTGCGCACTACGCCGCCTTGCATTTGCTGCATCAAATTGAGAAGTTGCGCGTTAAAGTCGCTTACGAACGGCATTACTTGCTTCTGCTGAGCGTACATACACTCATGGTCAAGATACGGGCGCACATCGACGATGTGATCGAAGATATGGCGGAGGTGGATGCTTTGCGCGCATTTTCCACCGGAAAGGTGGACAGACTAATTGAGGTGTTAAAGGTTCTGGGCCCCAGCGATCAACCGAAACCGAAAGTTGAATCTCCGCCGGAAGCAGAGAAGAAAACCGAGCCGGCTGTTTCTGCGAGGAATTCAGGTTCGACCAAGGGCGGACGACGTTTCCCCAATAGGAATCGGAGGTTTTTCAATCGTCCGCAGCAGGACGATGCGATTTGTGCCTTGATTTTTGTTAAAGATAGCCTTACCGCCAAGGTTGTGCATTCGTTACTTTCGGTGAGTGCAAATCTCGCAGAATTTGGAGTGTTTTATGATTTGAGTTTGCTTCCTTCAGACCGTTGCAAATGGCGACGAGAAAATGTGGTGGCTTGGCGTGCAATTCATCGTAGACAAGATGGCCGACCCTGCGACGGAAATCCGCGAAGCTGAGCTCGAGCACCGCCGCCAGGAGGAGGTGCTGCGCAAATTTCGTGCCCACGAGTGCAATATCCTCATCGCGACGCCGATCCTCGAGCAGGGTTACGACTTACCCAAGTGCAATCTTGTCGTAATGCTCAACGTCCCCGAGACGTTTCATTCCTATGTGTTCACGAAGGCGCGCGCGAGGACGTCCACCTCGCACTACGTGACGCTCGTAAATACGAATGAAGCCGAGCGCACGCTGCGGAAATTCGCCGAATTCAAAGAGGTGCAGAAACTGCTGCTCTCGCGCAGCGGGCAGGTGGAGTCCAATACGACGAACGTCATCTTCTCCGATCTGCACTGCAATAGGTACAAACCGTACGTGACGCCGCAGGGTGAAGTCCTCGGCGTGAACGCCGCCATACAGCTCATCAATCGCTACTGCGCCAAGCTACCGAGCGACGCGTTCACGAAGCTAGTTCCTGCCTACCACACGAAGTGCATTAATGGCGACTATCGGTGCTATCTCCGCCTGCCGATCAACTCGCCGGTGAAATTGACCGTGGCTGGCCCGCTGGCACCATCCGAGATCGTCGCCAAGAAACTCGCCGCGTTCCATATGTGCCAATTGCTACACAAGTCCAGCGAGTTGGACGACCACCTGAACCCGATTACGAAGGAGAGCTTCCGCGCCACCGAGGAAGACTGGAATGATTTCACGCTGGAGAAGGAGGACGAAGAGTTGAGCCTGGAGAATATCGAGCAACGTCCTGGAACCACCAAGCGCCGACAGTATTACTTCAAGAACGTCGCTTCGGCGCTGAGAGTCTGCCTGCCGGAGCGAAATCAGCCCACGTTCTTCTACCGCATTGTGATGACCCTCACCTGTCCAATCCCCGAGGAGCAAAACACACGTGGACGTAGAATATATCCGCCCGAGGACTCGCCGCAGGGATTCGGCCTGTTGACATCCAAGGAAATCCCTCCAATCTGTCCGTTTCCTATATTCACACGCTCGGGGGAGGTCAACGTCGGTTTGACGCTAGTTCAGGAGGGGCTCGTATTCACCGAGGAGCAGATCGGACGCATCCGGGAGTTTCAGAACTACACATTCACGAGTGTTCTTAGACTGCAAAAGTATCAAATGCACTTTAATCCACAGCATTCATTCAGCAACTATTTCATTGTGCCAACAATCAGAGGTAACATTTTCTTCGTTGAAAGAAAGTTGTTGCATTGGATTTGGTTGCAGATGCGGCGGTAACTAACATTGATTGGGACTTCCTCAGCATTATCTATAGTAAACGATACGATTTACCAGCGCACATCCCTGACGCTGAGCGGAAAGCGTACAAATTCGATGCGCTGCGATACAAAGATGCGGTGGTTATGCCTTGGTACCGCAATCAGGACCAACCGCAGTATTTCTACGTCGCTGAGATTTGCAAGCATTTGAGTCCGGCGTCGACATTTCCAGGCTCGGAATATAAGACGTTTCAAGATTATTACTTTAAGAAGTACGGGATTAACATACAGAACAGCGAGCAGCAGTTGTTAGGTGCGCACTTTTCACTTGTAAAAGAAACGGACGCAGTGTAATGAATTCTAATTTGAAATTGTTCCGTCCGTAGATGTGGATCACACGTCTGCGCGACTCAATTTTCTAACGCCAAGATACGTGAATCGCAAGGGCGTCGCCCTGCCAACGAGTAGCGAGGAAACCAAGCGGGCGAAGCGCGAGAATCTGGAGCAAAAGCAGATTTTGGTGCCGGAGCTTTGCGCAATTCATCCGTTTTCGGCGTCCCTATGGCGCAAAGCCGTTTGTTTGCCGTGCATCCTGTACAGGGTCAATGCACTGCTGATTTCCGACGAGATTCGATGCATCGTGGCGAGTGAGATCAAACTAGGACGTGAGCGACTCGAACGAGGTAGATTCCGTTTAAAAATTCCCAAAAAATTTCGTAGTTGAGAATGTTCTTGTTTTTTTTTAAAGATTTTGCCTGGGATGCCTTGAACTTTGGCTGGAGCTTGTCCGATGTTCTTAGTAAAAGCAAGTCAGCGACAAAGCCCGCAGTGAAAGTCCGAGAAGAAGTCGCAGAACTTCTGGAGGACATCATCGATAAAGCTTTGTCCAAATCGCACCGTTCGGAGGAGCACGCAAAGGACGATTCTGATTGGATGGAAATTGGAACATGGTCCAACGATATGATAGATGGCGATACTGTATCTGATCTGGTGCGCTACGGTTCGCCCACCTGGAACGACGACTACGAATACAACGACTATTCTGATAGTGATAGTTTTGCTTCGACAGATGACGAAGGTGGCGATTCACAATTCGGCGGGCTCTGCATCAAGTTCCAAGATGAGTACCAAGCGGAAGCCGTTGAGAGCGAAGTCGTGGAGGAGGACGAACCAACTATTCAAGTTGTTCAAGCGTGGACTAACTCCGACTCCGTAGTACCCAAGATCTACGCAGAGCGCTTCCAAAACGCTGTACAAGCGCGCTATGAGCGCCTCCTACACCACAACTATGTGAAGTACGATGCGGATTTCAAGAAGGCTGGCATTCAAATCGACGCCATTTGCAAACCCACAACAACGCCATTTTTAACTGAAGAATATCATTACGAAGCGCGGAAGATCCGCAACGCTGCTGTGAACACCTCCAAACTGCAAATTGTTAACGTTGACGATTCTGTCGGTGACGGCGCTAGGTTCAGTTTCGATGCACAGCCCAACTTGGACAACCACCCTGGTCCAAGCCCAAGTTTGATCTTGCAAGCCCTAACGATGTCGAATGCGAACGATGGCATTAATCTGGAGCGCTTGGAAACAATCGGCGACTCCTTCCTCAAGTATGCTATTACGGATTATCTATACACCAGATACGAAAACACGCACGAGGGGAAGCTCAGCCATCTGCGATCGAAGCAAGTGAGTAATCTCAACTTGTACCGTCTTGGCAAGCGGAAACAGCTTGGGAAGATGATGATTGCTTCGAAATTCGACCCTCACGACAATTGGCTGCCGCCTTGCTACTGCGTCTCGAAGGAATTGGAAGAAGTGCTTAGTCAATCGCGCATTCCCGGCAGTTATTTAACACTGGCGGACTACGTCGAAACGCGCCACATGACCCTGGAGGAGCTCTGCACGAAATTCCGCAATCAAGCGGATGTCATGGAGGATGCCTTCGTTGCTGGTTCAGTTCCCTACAACTTGGTCACGCAGCACAGTATACCCGATAAGAGCATTGCCGACTGTGTGGAGGCCCTCATTGGAGCGTATCTCATCGAGTGTGGGCCGCGCGGCGCGTTGCTGTTCATGGCGTGGCTGGGAATTCGTGTTCTGCCGAAAATGCCCGGCGGCGAGTATGGTGAGCTTTGTATACCGGACTCGCCGCTCCTGAGGCATGTGCCGAACCCCGAAGAGACCTTGAACATCCTCCTGGATGGCTACGAAAGGTTTGAAAGCATCCTAGGTTATCACTTCCATGATCGGTCCTACTTGCTGCAGTCGTTGACGCATGCATCCTATCTACCCAACACTATAACCGACTGCTATCAGCGCTTAGAGTTCCTGGGCGATGCGGTCCTGGACTATCTCATCACTCGACATCTCTACGAAGATCAACGCATGCATTCGCCAGGCGCGCTGACCGATCTCCGCTCGGCGCTCGTCAACAACACGATATTCGCCTCGCTGGCCGTAAAGTTCGAGTTTCACAAATACTTCCGGTATCTATCGCCAGGCCTGCATCAAGTTATCGAGAAGTTCATTCGCATGCAGGAGGAAGCTGGACACAAGGTTGCCGACGACTTGTACCTGCTCGATGTGGAGGACGTCGAGGAGGTGGAAGATGTCGAAGTGCCCAAAGTGCTGGGGGATGTCTTCGAATCGGTGGCAGGTGCGATCTTCTTGGACTCCGGTCGCTCTCTGGATGCGGTATGGGAGGTGTACTACCAAATGATGCGGAGCGAAATCGAGCAGTTCAGTAACAAAGTGCCCAAGTCGCCGATTCGCGAACTTTTGGAGCTGGAGCCGGAGACGGCCAAGTTCGGCAGGGCGGAGAAGCTCGCTGATGGGCGCAGGGTGCGCGTCTCGGTGGAGGTGTTCGGTAAAGGGATCTTCAAGGGCATCGGGAGAAACTACCGCATTGCCAAATGCACTGCCGCAAAGTGCGCGTTAAAGCATCTCAAGAAGATGCCGAAATGATAAGTCACTTCTTGGACTTTTAAAATCTTACATTTCAAGACAAGTTCGTAATAAAGCGATGAATTTGCATATTGCTCGTCGGGTGTGAAAGTAAAATAATCAACAAGCGAACACTCGCGGAGAGTAGGAGTAAACGTATTTGCAATACGAGCGCGTGGCGCTTACTTTCTCATTGTTGACGGATACTTAAGTCGTGAGAATCCAAGTGGAGTTTCTCTCTTCAGTGCGCCTATGGACAATCTTCTCTCTGAGGTTGGAAGCCCTGAACGTCCTGGTGGGCCAGCCGAGCGTGTGACACCAACACCAAGTGTACTGGACTTAATTGAAGTGGGCTGTAATAAATGCCAAAATTAATACATGTCGTGTTAGCTAAAATTATGGCAGAGCTCACCGTTCGCAGTTTCGAACGCAACGCCTGTAAATTCGAGTGCATCGGCTGGTGCAGACTCCGCTTTAACGTCGTCGGTGTATTCCTCTCGTTCTCCTTCTGATCGGGCTTGACAATCACGGCGCCCTTCTTCTTCGGCGTCACTTTGAGTACGCTTGGACTCTCTTTCGTCCTGGTCACGTTCAGCTCGCTCGGCAGATGGTTGTTGCGACTGTTGTGGGTTTCCAATGCGAGCGGGCTGATTTTGATGTCCGAAATCCGCTTGTGTAAGAAGGGCGGCTTGGTGAACGTCGAGTTAGCGTCGTGTTCCAAGGCGTCCTTCGCCAAATTCATGATGCGCTTGAGGGTATCTGTGAATTTGTGCTGCTTGATGGGGCTTGACGTCGGTACATCCACGCTAATTTCAACGTCGTACTGTTGCGGGGACATTATTTCGCTTTTGATCTTCGGGGTCGGAGAAACTATCGCTTCGAGCTAAACAATCAAAATGGGAACTTAAAAAATGTGATTAGCTAAATTAAAATTTATTCTACCTGTACGTCCACAATGATGTCATTTTCTTGAGTTTTGCCTTCCTGGATAGCTGAGAGTGAAGTGATAATCAAGCGTTTCGCACCATTCGTATTGATCACATCATTGGCTTGTGCTCTATCGTCGTATGAAGCGGAAAATCCGAGGAATTCCACCAATTTCTTGAGAAACTCAACATTGATTTCCTTCTCCGCCTACAAAATCAGAAAAAATCGTTTAGAACATCTTTTCCATTGCTCGCTTTTAATCTGGAATTTTTCCTTGCGCGATGAGACCTACGTTTTCGACGTAGAGCCAATTGTCTAATTTTTCTCGCAAGTCACCCACGTGGCTGGACATTTTGATAGGTTTCTCCTGACTTGTACCGCTGAACCAGCAAAACAAAACTGCACTTTGCACTTGCGAGAACCTGCACGAATACCACTGTCACTCGCTCAGCTTATCAGATATCTTAAAAGGTCAATAGTAAACACAATCTCCCTGGGATAGTTTAACATTGTTCACATTTACAAATATACATTTGATAAAAGGCATGACGTAGCTTCAAATACGAGCACTGCAAATGATGGAGGTAAAGGAACATCAAGTTTACAAATGGAAATGTTAAGATACTATAGAAATATGCCTTCAGTTGGCTTGGATCACATCTTTGTGATGTCGAACACAGAAATTGACGACTACTTAAAGTCAACAACATTAAAATATTGAAATAAATAAATAGCATGCACATGCACTTCCTTGATTAGTACGAGATCTCGTTAAATGATGAAAATCTCTCCAAAAATAAATAGTCATCAGTCGTTTGTTAACAATCATTTGGACGTTACGTGAAGCACATAGCGTTGTATCGGTTCGCGTGCGTCGATTTCAAATGTCCCAGCTGAAGAGGTGATGCTTCACCAACATATCACGCACGCCGTCCTTGAGTGGCTGATTGCTGGGCTCCTTCTTCACCGGCAGCTCCCAGTCGGGGTTGAGGTTGAAGGAGAGCTGCGAAAGAATGCGCAGATCGCATTTGATCTGCACCCAGCCGGGACTGTAGACGAACGACCATGGCTGATACCATTTCTGCACAATGTCGATGGAGGAGCAAAGCACCTCCAGCCAAAGATGCAGCACCTGCTCGTTGAGGCCGAGGCAGATGAGACTGCGCAGTTTCACGTCCATCTGGGCGTGAGCATTGTCATGAGAGAGGTTGATCGCTTGCACCGAACGGTACAACAACTGGAGACATAGACAACACGAGCGCATTGCATTATTTGACGTGAATGTTGCCAGTTACAGTGGGTTACTTCTTCGGGCGTCAAAACCTTGCCGTCCTCGTCGAGTCTGTACGTTTTGCACAGCACCAGCCGGCTGTAGACCGAATTAAAGTCCTTTTCCACCTCCTTCGTGGCGGCCTCCTCGATGAAGAGCCATGGATGGCAAGGACCACCAAGGAAGTTCGGGCGCTTCATTCCGTGCTCGAGGACGTGCTTCAGCACCGGGCACAGGCTGCCGCGCACCAGGTCGGTGACGGTTTCCGATATGCTGTCGTCGCCCGCGCAGCTGTACTGCTTGCTGCGCTCGTCGAGCAGCTCGACGAATTTCGCAGGAAACCAACCTGGACACACAAAACCGATGGATTGCGTTGAAAACGTTTGTGAGAAGTGACCTAGGCACCTCGCAGTCCGTTCAGTTCACCGATCCAACAGTGCTCATCCTTTTGGCTGATGATGGTGATGATATCGTTACGACGAAAACCAAGCTCGTCATCATCATGTCGCTCGAAGTCCAGCAGCGCCTTCGCTCGCCTCTTTCGATTCTTCGATACGTTGATGTAGTTAGAATGATCGGCAGCGTGGCTTTCCATAGAATAATCAGCAACCAGGGATATTTCACTGCTGAGCTTTGGATCAACTTGCAGAAAATGCCTAACAATCTAAAAACCAATTTAATGAGAATGATTGGAGGAAGAAGAAAGGGGGAAAACAGGAGCATGCGCAGCTTGCACGCGATACTTACCTGTAAAATTCCCTCCCTT
>JAAAKC020127941.1:12537-25288 GCA_010014765.2 Aenictocupidus jacobsonorum | reverse complement strand
CGCAAAAATACTCCGACTATGTTGCTCTGCGAACACCCTGACCTGTTGGTGCGTCATATTACGTCAAACTTTTCATAAATTGCTACACTGATGGTGGGTCATGCATTGTTAATTGTTTGACAGCTAAACGTGACATTGCTCACTTCTCATGCATGATTTATTTCTGCGAAGGTGTCTCGAGCATTACCGGACGGGTGTTCGGCCCATATCGGGGCTCGAAGCTCGCATTCTCCCGCACTCTGCTTCCGCGCCCGCTCGCCTGCCGACTTACCGTATTTCCGCTGCACGCCGCGCGCCGCCTTGCCCTCCTTTCTCCGATCCACCGCTTCGCCTTCCTCGTGCCACTTCTTGCGCTCGCTCCGCCGTGTCTACTTTTCTCCAATCAAACTGGAAGTGCTTGGCGCTGGTCGTGCCCGCCGCTTTTCGATCCGAAAATCGCGGCTAATGCCCGCTCTTCGCGCGCGCCTCCTACCCGAGCCGGCACCACTCCGCGCGCTTGCGACACTCCAACCGTCTTCGGAATTCCGTTCTCCCACCCATTTCGATCTAATTTCGGCGCTCGGCTTCGGCGGCAATGCGGCTCACGCTTCGCCTGGGAGAGTCCATGTAACGCGCCACTTTGTGTGTTCGTAGCCGGAGAAGTTCGTCAAGCTGGGCATCGAGCCGCCGAAGGGCGTGCTGCTGTTCGGGCCTCCTGGCACCGGCAAGACGCTATGCGCGAGAGCCGTTGCCAACCGCACCGACGCCTGCTTCATTCGCGTCATCGGCTCCGAGCTGGTGCAAAAGTACGTCGGCGAGGGCGCGCGCATGGTGCGCGAGCTCTTCGAGATGGCGCGCTCGAAGAAAGCCTGCCTCATCTTCTTCGACGAGATTGACGCCATTGGTGGCGCGCGCTTCGACGACGGCGCCGGCGGGGACAACGAAGTGCAGCGCACCATGCTGGAGCTGATCAACCAGCTGGACGGCTTCGACCCGCGCGGCAACATCAAGGTCCTCATGGCGACCAACCGGCCCGACACTTTGGACCCGGCGCTGATGCGTCCCGGTCGCCTCGATCGGAAGGTGGAGTTCGGCCTGCCCGACCTGGAGGGCCGCTCGCATATTTTCAAAATCCACGCGAGATCGATGAGCGTCGAGCGGGACATCCGCTTCGAGTTACTGGCCAGGCTGTGTCCGAACTCCACCGGCGCGGAAATCCGATCCGTGTGCACGGAGGCTGGCATGTTCGCCATCAGGGCGCGCAGAAAAGTAGCCACGGAGAAGGACTTCCTAGAGGCGGTCAACAAGGTCATCAAGTCGTATGCCAAGTTCTCCGCCACGCCGAGATACATGACGTACAATTAATCCACAATGTCACAATGAGTCTTGAGTCGCTTTATACACCTCTTCGCCCTTTTTGCGTTTTCTTTTTGAGCATCGGATGCGCGCGAGACTTCAAACGGCTCTCAGTGAGCGTCGAAATAAATAAAAACATCCTGTTCTTTATTTGTCACCAGCACAACCGTCCGCCGCATCGTAAAACTGAATTCAATTCGCTTGTGCAGTGGCGAGCTAGCCTGCGCAAATCTCATGCATGTAAATGTGCATAGCTTATCAGAGATCCGTAAGCGAATGGCCATTTCCGCGTGACAAGTGTTGCTCAAACGCGGTTAGTGAAAGCAGCCCAGCGCTCAGCAGGTGGACGTGATGTACGGGAAACTGCGTGCGATTGTTAGCTCGGCTCAGTCGACAAGTGCCATCCTGGCTTTTATTTCAAGTGGTACGGGCGCATTTTTTCACAAAAGCTAACGTTCCATCGTTGAATAGCCTTATGATTAGCGGTAAGAGGAGAAAATAGGTCATTCCATTCATGCCAGCCGAGAAGCTCCAGTCGGGCTCTGGTGGACTTTCCCGCCCGCAAATGGCTTGTCTCTAATTGGGCAACCTTGGGTCGAGCCGTGCGGTGAAGGCCGCAGGTGGTAGCGCCGACCGACTCGTTCTGGTAGCGCCTAAATTATTCACAACATACCATGCTGGATTGCATGAGTGTGGCCGCTTTGCGGGCATCGTGCCGATTTGTGCGCGCAACGGTGATTCGGTTGCCACCAGGCAATCTCAGTCGTTTATATTTTTATCGATCGAAATTGGAAGTGTGTCCCGCAATCTTCGCGCACGGTGGCTGCCCCCGGCAGCTATTATGGCGCGTAGTTGACTTTGCGCTTTAACTGCGTGTGGCAGGAACAGTTACCTCCGATTAGGCATTGTGTCACAGTTATTAACGCTCGTAAACGTTGCATTAAAAAGCAGAGCTGAAGCGCTGGTTGAATTCGAAATAAGCTTGCCGCGTGGTAAGTCTGCGGGTTAAGTCTTCAGCATGAAGGCACGCATGCGTGGCGAACAAAACGACATATCGTGAGTCGGCGTGAACGGTGTAGGGCAGGCAGTTGCGAAGAAAATGCGCGTCTCGTTATTGCATCGCGGTCTATTCATGAACAGGGAATGCGGCGACATATGTTTGGATTATTTCGCAATTCTACAATAAATATTACTACTACAATAAATAGCTACAGGCCTAACCCTGGTCATCCCTGGAAGGACGCGCCGAGTACGCGATTACTGCGGAGGCGGTTGCAGCATTGATCTCGCCGCCGACGCCAGCTTCCGCGACACCACGGAGGCGATGCGTGAGCTGCGCTTCCACATGTACTCCTTGGTCTTCTCGTGATTGTCGGCGCTGTCCACTCGCACCTTGGGCGCGCAAGAAACGCGTTCGATCAATCTGGATCAATCGGTGTGCACGGTGGTGGCCGCGGCGAGACTTACCTGCTTGGGCTGGAGGACCTTGATGGAGTGCAGCGTCGCGGCGCCGCCGTGGACGATGCGCAAGGTGAGCTTGCCGAGCATCTCCGCGGTGGTGGCGGTCGCGCTCTTCAGCTGGCGGCGATTGCCCTTGCCGAACTGCAAGCAGGGCCAGAAGCAATTTAGCAACGAGCGCGCTGGGCGCGGCGCGCGTGCATTACTTCCTTCTCCACGCGCAGCGTCAGTGGTCCCAGCAGGAAGTTGGTCTTCACGCTGGTGTAGTCCCTGAGGGCATTGACCACCACGTCGCCGTCGCGCCGCAGCGTGCTCAAGCCGTACAGCGTGGCCCTGGCCTTCGCGTTCGCGGCTTGCTTGGTGGTCGACGCGTTGGCGGTGGCTTTGGTCGTGTTCTTCGCGGAGTTCTTCGCCGGCTTGCGCCGCCTGCTGCTGGGCGCCGCGCGCACCTCGAGCGTGACGTTCCTGATCGGGTGCAGCGTTTTGATGTCGCTGGTTTTCGAGATCAGCACGAACGCCGGCTCGCGGGCCTCGGACTCGGTGGAGCGGGCCAGCTCGAACGCGCCCATCTTGTTCGTCGGCTGCGGCGCCCGGGAGCGGTGCGCGTTCTTCTTCTTCTTCTTCTTGTTGCGCTTGTTGGCGCTGCCGGCCTTCTTGTTGGATTTGTCCGCGGGCGCTTGGAGCTTGACGCGCACGGGATCGTAGGACTTGCCCAGGATGCGATTGATGCGGCCGAGAATGTTGTCGACGAAGCGATTGTACTTGGCGGTGTAGATGGCCGGCATGCGCGTCTGCGTCCCGGACGCCTGCTGGGGCAGCGCACCTGCTCGAAATGGAGAAGCATGTTGTTCGGCGTTCCCGGCGCGCGCGGAAGGTGCGGGCTCGGAGCCTCTGACGCCCGACTCGCCTTCGCGTCGCCGCCTGCGCCGCATTCACGAGCGCCCGCGGCGAGATGGCGACGAAGAAGACGAGGCAGAGGAAAAAACAGCTTTGTAGGAAGTAGGTCACCTGGTGACCTCGATACATGCTTTCTTTTCGTCTTCCTGGCCGCCGCTGGCTGCCGCGGCTGGCAGCGAGTCGAGGACGAGGTCATCCGCATCGCGGCCGCTTGGATTTTCGGCGCGCCGGCGGCGCACCACCGGAAGCGCGTTTCCATAACGGTACAGATATCGGGTCAGTGGCCATTCCGGGTCAGGGTCAGAGCCCACACCTTTCTAGAATGCCCTCGCCGCTGCCGGCCGGGCCTGACCCCAGCGGCGGCGCAAATATTTGGGCCTCGTTCGACGAACGCATGACACACGAGCATCGGTGTGTCATGCGCCGCGTGCGTCCGTGAGTTAGTCATGCTGCGAAGCGAGGAGGAGAGAGAAACCCCACATCATCACTGACTGACACCGCCGCCGCCGCCCCGCCGCCCCGCCGCCCCGCCGCCTGTTAGTCGTGTTAATGCGATGCCGCGCGGCAATTAATCGGCGATTAATCATTAGATGCATTAGCCTAGATAAATGTCACACACAAACATGTTACTTATGTACAGCGAGTGCTTCGCATCGCCCATCGTCCGTCAGCGTCAGCGCGTGTTACACAGGAGGAGTTGTTCAGAGAAGTGAAATAAAGGCACAGCGTGTCAATTTTCTTTCAGTGGTTTATAATTTCTCTTGTCTCGTTTTGCACAGATTACGTCGTCGCTTGTTACAGAAAATGATGCAGTCGGTACTGTGACATGTACCTAGTTTAATGCAACCAAGTCAATCGAAACAAATGCATAGTCGTGTAGCTGCTAAATTCAAATAAATAAATACTCATCATAAATAGCAAAATAAATAATGAATTAATCGTAGAAATAAATTAAGATTCGAGCATTGAGCGCGCGACGCCAAGCGAACAGTTGAGCGGCCAGTAAATCCGGATGGCGCGTTTGGTTAGCGATTCGGGCGGGTCACTTCACAGCTAGTTCGCATCTCTCATCGCGGCGCCGGGCCGGCGCTTATCTCACTTTGGCGTTATGCGCGCCTTTGCGATTCTTGTGGTGCGGTTGGCGGGTATTGCGCGATTTGTTGCTGCCCGTTCTCTTGTGATGTGTTTTGCGGGATTTCGACTCACGTGATCTCTTTGCCTCGATGACGTCTTCGAGATCGGTATCGTCGTCGTCGTCGTCGTCGTCGTCGTCGTCGTCGTCGGCGGTCGTCTCGTCGTCGTCCTCGTCGTCGTCGGCGGCGCCGGCGAGCTCGTTGAGGTCGCCCTCACCGTCGTCGTCGTCGTCGTCGTCGTCGTCATCCTCGTCGGCCTCGTCGTCGGCGGGCACCGGCTGCACAACGACCTGCTGCGGCACGGGGTTGGAGGCCGCGACGGCCGGGTCGCCGGCGCCGGCGCCCGCGCCCGCCTCGCCCACCGGCTCGGCGTGCTCGGCAGCCAGGGGGCTGTCGGTCTCACCGGCGAGCTCGTCGGCGGCCGCGTCCGCGTCGCCGCCCTCCTGCGGGCCCTCGGGCGCGGCGTCGGCGGGCTGCGCGAGCCCGCTGCTGGGCGCGACGTCGTCGTCGTCCTCCTCGTCGTCGTCGTCGTCGTCTGCAACGGTAACGGTGGTTCGGATTCATGCTGATTAGCTGCCTAACTGTTCCGCGCGCCGCGGACAGTTAGGCGCGCATTCCGCCCCAATTGCCGCGCGGCGCGGCGCGGCGCGGCGCGGCTGCCGGCACTCGCCGCGCACTCACCGCCTAGGATGTCGTCGAAGAAGCTCTCGAAGTAGTCCTCGTCGTCGTCGTCGTCGGCCTCGTCGCCGGCGGCGGCGGGCGCCTCGTCCTCGCCGTCGTCGTCGTCGTCATCGTCGTCGTCGACGCCCAGATCCAGGTCGTCGTCGTCGTCGTCATCGTCGTCGTCGTCGTCGTCGTCCGAGGGGGGCGCCGCCGCGCTCTGCCGGCCGGTCTCCTTCGGCGCGGCTGCCTCCTGCTTCCCGCCCTCGCCCGCCTCCTGCACCGCCTGCCCGCCTTGCAGGATCGGCCCGGCATTCACGTACAGCGCACTCAGGCACACGAGCGCCGCCAGCACCAATATTCTCATTGTGGCTGTGTGCGAATTTGAATGTTCTATAACGAGAAACAGGAGACGTGTGCCTGTGCGGCGAGAATGGCAAGCGACTGGGCGGCGCCGGGCCGCACTCACCCTAGAGCGTCAGCGAAAACTCCTAGCGTCGGTGCTTGACTGCTGCTGAACGAACGGCGAGCACTTGACACGTGTAAATATTGAAGAGCTATGACCGGTGCTGACCGCTCCGGAGCGGCATCGACTAACAGGTCGCGCTTCTCTACATACTCTTCTTATACCAGCACTGACGTCACCTCTTGGAGGAAGCGGCGGCCGCGCGGCAGCGCCGCGTCGAAGCGACGAAGAGGGAAGGCGCGCCATCCGCGGCGCTTCCTCCGCTGCGCTTCCTCCGCTGCGCAGCGCCGTACGCGATCAACCTACAAAGCAGAAAAACGCGCGGCGCGTTTCCGAAAACGCGCGCGCATTGACGCACTGCACGGGTGCGCGTCGCGCAAATGCCCGCGCCCCCTGCCGGGGCGCGACGCACCAGGTCGGGCGTCGAGTCCCGGCGCGGGACTCCTCCGCTCCCGCGGCGCGGCCGCGCGGCGACGAGAAAGTTGGAGGAGACGTAACGGTAACGCCGAAACGCGCGCCGTCCCGGAGGAAGGAGGTACTGTTACTGCGCGCGCGAATTACGTCGCCGCTCGCTCGTTATTTGGCGATTACGGCGCGTCCCTGCCGCATGGGCGTTGTCCGCCGCCGGCGCGGAGAAAGGTGGAAGCTGGGGCAGAAGCGCGCGCGGAGGAAAGTTGCGCGCCTGACCCGACCGGCCTGACCGGCCGCGTAAGTAAGTTAGCGCTGCGCAATGCGCAATTAGTATTGCGAGCGCGAATGGGGAAAACAAAATCGAGCTCGGAGTTATTCCACTTTTGGCGGCGCATTGCACTTTCCAAGCGACGCGCGCCGCGGCGAGCTGAATTTTCACCCGAGGCAGGCGCCCATCGCCGCACGCCAGCCGAGCGCTGGTCTTCTTCGGCGCTGGCGGCCCGCGGCGATGAGGAATTCGACCTTGCCGCCGCCGCCGCCGCCGCTGTTTCGGCGCGACTGCGCTCGCGTCCTCCGGCCGCCCGCTTGCTCCTGCGCGGACGTTTCTAGGTCGCGCGCCGGCGTCAGTGGGTCACATACTTCTTCGATTCAGTTTCTAAACTAGTTTTAATTTCATTTAAGTTGAACCTGCGCCTCTCCTCGGCGCTGAGACGGGACGAGCGTGTGCCGTCGGCGTGCCGATGGGAATTTCGAGGCGATGCCGGCTAATGGCGCGATTCCCGTCTCATTTCGATTGTTTACGACCAAAATTCTTCGCTCGGGCTCGCTCGCTTTCAGCTTTCTACAAGTCCTTGAGCTGGCATTGGCACCTATCGCATTCTGGCACGTACGCACGTAAATCTCTGATTCAATATTGGCTGTTTGCGTAAACCTGGCAATAGTTAGCGGAACGCACAGAATACGAAAATTACTTCGCATTTTTACCCCATCGCATCAATTATTGTGCGCAATACGGCGATTGCTGATGCATGACGCTTTATGACGCCTTCATTCTCACACAGAATCCAAATGATTTTTCACTCGCTACAGTACAATCGATAACTACCTGTGACAGCGCGCTGCGACATGGCGTACGCAAGCATTGAGTTTTAATCCGATGTAGTGCGCATACCTAACCTCAGTTAATTAGTTTTATCCAATTGCGCTGAATGCGGAGTTCTGCGCTTTCTTTGGCGTGCCGTTTCAGCGATCGACTGAAAATCGCCGCAAAATGTTCTCCGCCAGCCACAAAACCATCTTTGTGCTGGATCACACACCCTACTTTGGCATACCCTGTGAGGCCCCAATTGAGTTTGACTTCATCAAATCTCGAAGCTCTGCTCACATACAAGTCAAACCAATATGCAAGTCTCTGTGGACAAGCAGTGTCGAAGCTGCTATCGAATATTGCCGAATTGCGTGGGACTTGTTTCCCAATGGCAAATTGGTAAGCGTATCTTGTGTTAGTAAGCATTACTGTCCAACTTACTTTTACTCTGATTCTAGATACGCTTCATTGCTAGTGATTCGGCACCACATGTCCTAAACAGTTGGGCTGCTTCGCAACAATCAATCAGCTGTGTGCGTGAACATTACATTTGGTGTACTTGCTGGCTTACCTGTGCAAGCTAAGTGAAATGTATATGCTTTCAGATTATGAATGGAATGTCACAACTTGGAATTCCGCCATCCTCCAGATCTGCCAGCATGCCAGAACATACAGTAATTCATGGCTTGCGCACAGCGATAGCTTCCCTGAGTGAATGCACAGATTTGCAGTGGGATGCCTACATCAATTTGTCCGGAAACGATGCTACAAAGCTTGTGAACCGGTGCAGAATTATCTGTATCACATCTACGAGGGATGATGAGAGCATGAAACGCCTTGAAGATATCTTTCATAACGTTTTGTTACAACAGAATCAACTGCGTCAGAACGCTAATGGGAAGACGGAACTTTTATTGGCAATCGACCATTGCCACCTAGTAATCATTAACACTTTCCCAATAAGTATTGACTCTCAAGTTAGCAATCATCCGCCTAAAATTGTAAGTATAGCTTGCGGTTCATTGCATCATTTCCTGTCGCGCCTTCATCGCTGTTGTAGTTGTCGTCAATACTAACTACTGAGGTGCATTCCATCAAAGCCACAATGATTTCCAACAAGTTATCGTCCTTGATACTGGAGCACTACGATCTAGCTAGCACCACAGTGACCGGTATTCCAATGAAGGAGGAGCAAAACGCATCATCGTCCGCAAATTACGACGTGGAAATCTACCACGCGAGCTCCGCGCACACCGCGATCCTGAAAGGAAACGCCGCCGACACAGCCGCGATACGCACTGTGAAGGAAGGCCACGAATACGAGACGGTAACGTTAAAGTGGTGCACGCCGCGGAGCTGCAGCGCGGCCGAAATGCAAAACTGCACGTCAATGCACCGCATCACGCCCGTCGACGTCAACTCGCGGCCGTCGCTCTGCCTGATCAACTTCTTGCTGAATGGGCGGTCGGTGATGCTGGAGATGGCGCGGAAGACGGGCGGCAAGATCACCAGCCACTTGCTGGCCGCGCACGGCGGCGAGATCTTCGTGCACACGCTGTCCACGGCGCGCTCCGTGCTCGAAGACCCGCCCTCCATCTCGGAGGGCTCCGGCGGCCGCGTGACAGACTACCGCATTCCCGACTTCGGCATCCTGATCAAGCAGAATCGGCTCTCTCCTCTGAAGGCGGGCATTTACAAGGAGATACCGACGTCAAGAATGAAGCAGCGGCTGACGCGACACTCGAAATATTGGCCGCTGACCATAAGTTCCACGCTGATATTCAATTTGAAAGCGGTAGCTCTTCCGCCGCCGTCGGCGCGCGGCACCCTTATCGTTTGACGATTCCACTTGGTTTCAGTACATCGATCCCCTGCCGGCGTTGATCACGGAGGAGCAGATTACTGACGAAGAGGTGAACAAATGCAAACAGGTCATTTACAACTTCATCGGGCTGGAGTCGAAGCACGAGTCGTTGCATCTCATCAACGTCGGGCAGAAGTTCAAAGGGCAAAAGCGCGAAGAGCAGTACAAGGGCGTGTGGAAGGAGCTGGAGACTCTCATCAAGAACAACCTGCACACGGAGCAGCACAAGGCCGTCTACGCCTGCCTGTTGGAGTGCCACAAGTTCAATGCGGATGCGAGCGCCGACCGGGTGGAGCTGGACCAGGCAATTCGCGAGCTGGAGTTCTACGAGCAGGAGGGGCATCAGCGGGCGTCGGTGATACGCGCCACCACGGATTCGCCGCTGTCGCCGCCGATGACGACGGTGCCGAGGGGCGTGCCGGGCCGCAATGGAATAAGCAAATTCGCGTCCAAAACGCTGTTAGACATGTTCGTTGCGTCGCGCGATAATAAAAAGACAAGATCGGATTTTGCCGGACGGAGTGAGGGCAATCCCGTGGCCAAGTTGTATCCAAATCTTAAGAAAGACGGCGACCGGATCGCCAAAGGGGATGCCATTGTGATCGAGTGATCTGGCTCACGCCCCGCCTGAAATGATGGTATCAGCACGAAGCAGCAAATACATGCAATGTTGCAATTGATCAATTGTTTGTTTATTCACAGTTTATCAGATACGAGAATTCGACAGATTTGAGGGTGTTGATGGCGAAGCTACTTCCGCACGAGGTGAGCGCTGACGGCCACCTGCCGGCAGCGCGCGGCCAGCTCGTCGTGCACGAGGCTGAAGCACATGGCGACGACGACGAGCCCGAGGAAGAGGTAGGCGCAGCAGGCGTACAGCTGCAGCTGCGCGTTCATATCGGGGTTCTGAGGTAGGCGGTCGCCTAGGCCGATGGTGGTGAGCGCGATGAAGCAGAAGTAGGTGGCGTCCAGCAGCGTCCAGCCGCTGGTGGCGGCGAAGACGAACGCGCCCAGCGCCACGTAGCCCGCGAAGATGAGCAGCACGAGCGCCGCGGGCACCGTGGGCGCGCGGCGCAGCGCGTGCGGCGCCGGCGCGCCCAGCGAGTCGGCCGCCGCCTGCTGCCTGCATATGAGTAGCGGCACCCGCGAGGGCGTGTCGTGCGCGCACATCCTGCGAAGAGAAGCCGAGTGCAACCGATTGGAACGCAAACGCCGCTCATCCGTACCCGTGCTCCTGCTCGTTGTCCTCCTCGTCCTCCTCGATGTCCGCGGCGCCCGCGAGGAAGCCGGCGGCGCTCCTGGTGGGCGTCGAGTGCGCGGGGCAGAGCTGCGGCTCCGCGAGCATCTGCCGCACTTGCATCTGCCGACAGCGGCCGCGCGCATGCGACGCGCGCACGGTCGCCAGGATGGTCTTCTTGGGCGGCTCCGGGTGCTCCTGGGACTCCATCGTGTGCTTGCTGTTGTGGCAATTGTTGGGCGCGGATGGCATCTGGACCGCTGCGCAGTCTGCGGCAGTGGAAAGCAGTTTCAGTGGCGGCAGAGCAGCGCCTGCTGTCGCGTTTACCCACCGTCGTGGCGACCCCTGCAGGCGCGATTGTAAGTCGACATCGCCGCGGCGCTCGCTTTGTGGTAGCCGACCGCTGAGTGTGAGTGCGGCGGCTTTGGCACTTTGTGTTTGCAGCAGAGTTTCGAGTAGACGCGGCGGCAGCCGCCGGCGAGCAGCGAGCCGAGCGCCGACAGCAGCACGAGCATCAGGGGCACCCCAATGAGCGCGTAGAGTATCGCCGCAATCTTCCCTAGCGCGGTGCGCGGCGAGAGCCGTCCATAACCTAGCAATGCGAGTAAGTACGCCACATGTATTTCCTTGCGAGGCACGAGCATGGCGGCGGGCCTACCTATGGTGGTTAGCAGCGTCAGGGAGTAGAGCAGCGCTCCGCCGAACGTCCATTGCGTGCCGGCGGCGGCGGACGGGCCCGTCCTGCCCGACTCGACGACGGCCCGCTCGAATCGCTTCAGCTGCTCGGTCACCAACTTCGTCCAGTTCTTCTCGTACAGGACGTTTAGGCGCTCTGAAACAATAGCACTTGTGAGCACTCGCCGCCGTGGAGGGCAAACCGGCGTTTAGCCGCGCGACACGACTCTGCGGCTCGCTCCACGACGCTGATGGGGGCCATCAAAATACGCGAGTACGCGAGATGCATAAGGAGGGCATGGAACATTCAGCGCGTCGCGGAAAGCGTTGCGGTAGCCTCTTCCAGAATGCGTCATTCGCTGCGCCAAGTTGCGCACCAGAAAGTACGTGCCTGGCAAGAATTAATTTTGAGTTTACTACTTCAGCCGCCTCCCTCGATGCGGCTATTATTTACGTTTAACTCTGGAGCGCCGGCGGCAGCACGCGCCCGCGAGTCCTCCCAAATCGCGTTAGGCAGATTGTCCCAGCCAAGCGGCGGCGTTTTGAGTGCCCAGGCGCCGGCGCACTTCCTTGCTAATTGCTAATTAGAAGCGGTATGAAAATTAATCGCGCTCATTTGCTTTCAATTGCGCGACTGCGGCGGGCGGCCGCGGCCCGGCGGCGGCGCCGTCTCGGCCCCGCTGGGAAATCTTCGCGCGCGCGCCGGGCGGAGCGCGACTGCAGGTGGGTGAGCTCGAGATTGAGCCACCGCGGTGCGCCCGTTACAGGTAAGTGTGGCAGCCGTAAAGCGCACTCGATAGTCGCGGGCAGCAGCGAATTGTGGAGCGCGGCGCGGCAGCACCAGCAACGCCATTAGCTGGCGCTTGACACAGCATAGAAGGGAAAACGTCTTCATGGCGCCGCCAGCTTAGTAAACAGGCCGCAGGACGCGCGGGGCGAATGGTAATTAATTACTATCACTCCAGCGACTCTCATTACGCTGATGGCGTGTGCGACAATGATTGCGGCCAAAGCGCGGCGTGGCGAGTGGCGGGGTCGGCAGAGGCGCAGCCACTCGCATTGTGCCATCGGCGCGGACGTTTCATTTATCATTACCGGCCCCCTTCCGCCGGCCGCGGCGCCTAATCCGCTACGCGCGCCGCGCGCCACCCAGCGCAAAGTTTCAAAAATTAATTACGTTCGCGTGCGGCGCGTTATCGCATTGGTGTACCGACGATTTAATTGCGCGTACGAGTGGGCGGAGGCGGCGTGCGACGTCTACTTGCGCTGGTTTTGCTCGCTTGGGCGCGCACGGCGCGGGAAAGCGGCGCTGCTTGCGGAAATCGCATTAATCAAAACGTGAAAAATCACCGCGCAGATGTGGCAAGATTGTGTGGTGAAGTTTGCGGCGCGCGCGCAGGAAGAAAGAGCATCGGGAGCTGCGCGCCAATGGGAAATCTGCAAACGCGGCGTAACATTGCAAATACGGCGAAGCATGTGGAGATGAAAGGGCGAAACGAAGTACGACAAATCCCAGATTCTTTGCGCC
>JAAAKC020127940.1:21258-32595 GCA_010014765.2 Aenictocupidus jacobsonorum | reverse complement strand
TAGATATAAATGAGCAGGAAATTCCCAAAAGTTTAGCTCGAATTATGGAATTAAAGGAGAAAGTTAAAACTGGTGCAATTCCGCAAAAGAAAAAATCCAACTCCCGAAAGAAGAATTTACCTGTGTATTTTAGGCCAGTGCAAGCTGGTATGGTAGACAATGCAGGTCCTGTTCATGTGCAAGAATCTGGACAATCTGACAGACATTTTATGGTTGGGGTGAACAAAATTGTTCAGGATGTAATCAGAGAAAGTGCCTTTACAGAGAAATACAAAGTCAATATTAAAAGGAATCAGAAAACTGGGGAGGTTGAAAAGGTTGAGAAGCAAGAGAAAGATTCCCTTGAAATGTTTACAGAACAGATAAAGAAGAGGCAAAAGGAGGCCAAAATAAAAAAGCAAAAGAGAAGACAGAAACAAGCTGATGAGAATAAACCACAAATCAGTAAAACACAAAAACGTAACAACAAACACAATCAGAAAAAAGAACTCCAAAGCAAGAACAGAATTGAGGATTTAGTTGAGGTCAAACATGAGCATGTGACATTTGGTGAAGTTGCTCATGCCCCACCAACCTTAGTTATGCCAAACAAAGTGGACAAGAGCATGAATGCTCCTAGGGTAAGCATTATTTTCTATACTGCATTTAGTTTGCATTATTTTTAATATTTTAGCCTGGTTCAAAGGATCTACTACTGAAAGATTTTCTGAATTCAAAGTCAAATAAACTGACAGTGCAACATTCTTCTGCCAGGAAGAGTTTAACTCAAGGGAAGGACCTGGCTGAGCAAAAAGTTGTTAATAAGAAAGGCAAGAGGAAACACCTACCAGTAGCGCTGCGTCGTCAGCTAGACAAACAACAAAGTGAAATTATTAAAGCTTATAAGGACTTAAAAAAGCAAAAATATGCTAAAGTTTAAGTGTCTTGCTCCTGTTTTTTACAATTGGTTGAACTTTTGTGTAATAAAAATGGTGAATACTAACAATTTTCTTGCGTTATGCGGGAAATGTAAAATTCATGTGAATAATAAAAGACTCACTCCAAGTAATAACTTATTTGTTATTCATTTGCTATGAGTGCAGTCGACTGTTACGCGGATGTGGTGAATGTCAAGGTTCAGTTCGATATACCACGTTTTTATAATTGCCCTGTCCCGAAATTACCGCCAGTTGTCGGTATTAAATTGTGGGCTAGCTGTAAGTTAGTGGCATGCTATGATGCTGTTGTCTGAGAAGCAACAAAGGTGTATAAAGTGCGACTTGTAAGGAAGGTATATTACCTAATATAGTAATAGTCTGCCATCCTCATTGCAGGATATGCGATAGAACTAAGGCCTGATGGCGGATAAGTATGTAAAATAGACCCAATTAGATCGATTGTTCCTCAGGTAACTAGTGAATCGCTGAATCAATAGCAGTGACGCAATAGTTAGAGTTCGATATGACAAACGAATGCCTTCTTAATTTACACGTCATATTTCTACGTCAAAAATTTCGTAATTTCGTGGGATATTAAAGGAAATTTTCTGTTTAAACAAACAACAATAATACTCATTCCACGATCCATTAAACCATGTTGGCAGCGGCTGCAAATAACTTAAAGGTCAGTTACTGGCCCAATTCAGAACAACGTGATGATTACAGCGTGAGCGGCGAGGACATCGTCAGCGTCTCATGGAGTAAGAACAATGCTTTCATGATCTACCTGGAACGCAACGGTCGGCCGCAAATTCTCAGCCTCAAAGACATGAAAAACATCAAGATGATACATTTGATATCAGCCATCGATAATGCAACTACTGCGTTGTTTTCCCGCAATCGCAACGGGACCGTGGCCGTCGGCACCAATCTTGGGACGGTCGCAGTCTATGATACACATTCGAAAGCCATTGTGAAATTGTATGATGTACCTGGCCCCGTGGTGGCAATGGACTTTAACTGCCAGGACAAGTACTTAGCGGTCGTGTGCCAATGTGGCCACGCGGTAATCTTAGATCTCACCTCGCACCAAAAGATGTTTAACACGGATATACAGGAGGCACCGTCCGGTATTCGCTTCCACCCGTTCTTTGAGAACATATTTGGGATTTGCACTTCCAGTGGCAAATTCATCTACATGGATGTGAATCAAAATGAACCGATTTGGGTGGTCACCGTGGCTGTCACTAAGAGCGTAAACGCATTCGCCTTCTACCCGAAGGACGACAAGCAACACGTCGTAACCGTTGACGAAGAATTTAAAATCAGCACCTATGAGACGGTTGCGGGCAAATGTGTCTTCCGATGCTGCTTGCAGTATCCCCTGACAGCCGTTGACTATTCCACCGATGGAAAATTCTATGGCGTAGCAATGGCAAACGGCAGGGTGTGCATCTTTGACTCAATGAATCCGCGAACGCCCTTGAGTGTTTTAGTTACACATGACGGCCGCCGCATTCATTGTCTTCGCTTCTCTAATTCAGCGTGTCCTCAGCCCGCACGTTCGGCTACCACGTGCCATAGTCAGTTATCATGCGACACACGGGATTCATCAATAAAGCCAACAACGACATACAACGGGACAGAAATTTCTCCGGAGACCATTCAATCGCTCCTAAGTCAAGAGCCGGTAACTGTGGTCTTGGAGTCAATCAACAAGGACCTATGCTGTGATATAATGAAATCAGTATCCTTTGTGCAGACACATGTTCAGAATCAACTAACATCCTTCGACGACTTTATGCGCAAAGAATTTATAAAAATTGAACATCAAATTCAGGAAAAATGGGATCTTGTAAAAGTTATGCGAGCGTCTGTTAAGCTGGAAGGGGCATTGCTTCATAGTGCTGATTCAGAAGACGACATTGACGATCTTTTGGACGATGATGCCACCACTAGGAACACCCAAGATGACATCGTTGTTATCGAATAAAAACAAAAATTACAATGTTTTATCGAATTGAAAGAAGATACAAAATACGCCGAAATTTGCCCCTATTATTTTTGTACTCGCGTTAATCAAATAGTATCTCTTATTTCACGGAATGCTTTGTCCTCAATCCTCCTCAATGTCTTTCTTCAAATTATTACGATTCTGAAAATCGATACATTCCACTAGAAATCAACTTAAAATCAAGTAAAGAATTTAAAATGATACATTTTCTTCACGTGCCAGATACTAATATAGAATTATTGAAAACTGCTTTGCTCACCATAAAATGAAACGCATTTGTCACAATCAACCAAGTGGCTTGAGATAAACGACTGACTAGAAAATCATTGTTACTTTCTTTTTTCTTAAACGACGTTTACACATTTGGACGTACCGAGGTTTTGCTCAATGTATGCGTAGTTGTTACTACGCCGGCATTGCCAACAGTTTATGCAGATTAAGACCTTAATTCGACGTCAAATATCCACACTTTAAGGTAATAATGAAATTATACATTGCCCAATAAAATCCAATTGCATTCGCTATTTCAATTTGTGTGGATGGAAAAGAGTCCTGTCATGGAAAGGGTCGTATAAAGGTGCAGCGCGTAAAACCCTGCCAATAGATCCAGAAGTAATATTTTTCAGAGACGGACAATATCTTCCACCAAGGTACGTTTTTGCAATTGAATTATATATAAGCCTTGGATAATAAGTTAAATTTGAGAATAAGCTAAATTTCGTAGAAACGCAGGCACGCCACGAATTCTATTTCGTCATATTTCAGCGATTGCCTGTGTAAATTGACTAACAAATTTTGTAAGCCTAAAAATTAAAGATTGTTGGCCATTTTATGACTTGGGTTTTAACGTGTAATAGTTTATTGCAAAATCTAATGTATACCACATATGTATTTATACAGATAAAATCATATTTTCTATAATCCTAATTACACATTTTCTTAAGTATGCATTATAAATATTACATTAACTTCGGATCTACTAGAACACAGAAGATTCGAAATCTAGGGACACAAGAAATAATTAAGCAGTTAAGAATCATCATCAGTGGCACCTTTCATTCAATACGTTAAATTTAATTATACATGATGGCAGTTTGATTTGTTTTTTTTTTGTGTGGATGCATTCTAAGTTCAATCATACTTTCTCCTTTACGCCATCTTCATTCTTGCACGTGATCAAAGAATAAATAATGTTGAACGATCCCCACAGTTTTTTCGCGATTTCAGAGCGAAATATGATTAACATCTGCATTAATAAATCACAGTCGAATCTATATACCTAGCATATGTATGTGTCTTTAACAGACTTCATCCCAACTCAAAGTGCCATTAATAGGAAAATAGGAAATTGCGCGACCAACCCAAGCAATTGCATATTTTAACTCGCGCTCTTTGATAGCAATCCTTGTCCTTCCTCGGTGGATTGTTTGTTGTGCTGAGGAGTGTATGTCGCATTCTGTGTTGGGCGCTGCTTCCGCTTAAAGAAGCCGCAGCAGTAGAACATCCACACCATCAACGCGAAGAGGACTATGCCTCCGATGCTCGCGGCAATTATTATCCACCATGACAGTATGGGTTTGGGCGTGGTTCTCGTTGAAAACGCATTTGTTACGGCCTGTAGTTAATATTTTGATCACATTTAATTATTATTAATTCGATGTTTATGACATTTTCCCACCTCTGCTGTACTGTGCTTCACACTGAGCTCTGTTGTTTTCACACTTGAAGTAATACGTATTCTTGAGATGATTCTCACTGCCGACTTCTCGCTAAAATCTTCAATAAGCGTGGAATTCCATAAACGAGACGTTATCCTTATAGTTGCACCTGAGTTGCTGGCGATCGACGGTAAATTGCACTTAATTTTCGCACATTTTGCCGTATCAGTTAAGCAGTCCTAAAATAATATTCTTAATCCCCAAATGTACAAACGTTGTGTATGTCGACTAACAAATGTAAAATTCTTTATTCGCTCTCCAGAGCCAAAAGTTAACCGTGCTGGAACGATGTCTTCCTCGACCTCTGGAAGGTCCTCGATGCTCCGCACACTTCTCGTATTGAATGGTGGAGGCATTAGAGTAAACGATGATATAGGTGCCATTAGCATATTTTCTGGTGCTGAATTATCGCTCTGGTTGTGCCGACTGGTATAATTCAACTCGTTGGCAACATGACCGGAGACTATCTCGCACTTCGTTATAGTATTATCAAAATCAACGATCGGTACACTTTCAAGGTACAGCAGCCACTTGCCAACGTTTCTAATGCTAGAGATTTGAATCGGCCAGTCGATATATGCCTCCAGATTGTTAACGGACCACTTGCCCTCGTTGGTCACCTGGTAGACGTGAATAACCCGCGAGCCGATTTCGTCAAAGTAGTTAATCGCCGATTCGCCTTTAAGAATACCACCATAATTAACATACGCCGTGGCAAAAGTATCAATCTTAATGTTGGGGGTCATCTTGACTGCCACTTTGAAGGAAGCTGCAGTTTCATTCGTTGTAGTGTTGGAGGTAGTGTTAACAAATGATCTAAATTCTAGGAAATCTTCATTCTTCATATTGTTACGATTCTCAAACCTCAGTCCTAAACGTGCTGCCTTATTTTTTCCAAATGGATTGCCCAAATTGCAAGCAACCCACGTCTCATTGTGATAGATACATTTAATATCGCTCTAAACAGAAAACATGTATTTGAATTTACATTGGTTTATGATCCTTTTAATTGCAGGACTCACAGTTTTATCATTAAGGGCGATATAACTTAAACTATTTGGGTGAATAATGAACAATTGCGCTTCATATGCGGACTCTCCTTCATTGGACACATTTACTTGAACATTAAGCTCTTCAACAGTGCCCAAATCCAATGTGTACAAATTTAAGTGAGGGTCTTTTTCTGCAAAATGATATCTAATAATGAAGCACGTCCTGAGCTTAATCTGGTAACTTACTTTCCATTCCTAATCCCATTGATATCTTGAGGACACTCTCGCATACTTCATTCGATCCGCAATCTTTGAGGAACGTTGCTTTAAAATGTTTCATAGAGGTTTGATTCAAAATGGGCGAGTCACGCTCGTTTGATAAATCGTATTTCACTTTGAACTAAAAATTAAAAATAGAATGTGAAAGCATTTCATTTCTTTAGCCCGTTTGAGCTGGATTACTTCAATCGGCGACAAAATATCCCTGATGCCATCCTTGATATAAACGGTGTATCTGTGACATGTTTTATTCTTGTACATGTTGAAATGTTTATGCAATGTGTTGCTATCTGATGAGGTACTGAATTTAGCACGAATATATTGTCCTTTTGTCTTCCCCAAATCCGCGGTCAATTCGGAGGATATCGATTTCAAGGGGAGTCTTTTGTGATTTGTGCGAATACAAATATCGAAAGAAAAGCTGAAAAGTAATTGTTGACTTGCGTAGTTAATAATGTTGTTTAAATTGGTCCAGGACTTACCAAGTATGTGTGCTTTTGGGATCAGCGCTACATCCTTTCTTGTTTACATCGATGTTTCGCATCTCTTCGTCCAGGATGTCGATATCGATATGAACGATCGGCCTGGCTCTAAAAAGAATCACCTCATCCTCGTTGTATGCGCCCACCAACAAATCAGGATAGTCGTTGCCATCCATATCCACTCCACCGCTGAGAGAATACCCGATTGTGGTGTGACCAGGGATTACGATCTTCTGGGCTTCTTTCGTGTTTAAATAGTCACGGCTACCCAAATATATGTAAATGGCTCCTGAATGTGACTGCCCCTCATATGACTCGTATGGTGCGCCAATAGCGATGTCGTTGTACCCATCTTTATTGATGTCACCCAATGAGGTGACGGAGAAACCGAAGCGGGACTCTTCTCTGCCGTAGAGGATCTCATCCGGCTCGCAAGTATAATTCGTTAGGCAGTATCTCAAGTTGTAGTAGATATATACAGCACCGCCCTCGGTGTGATTGAAGAAGAAGGGCGCAGACACGAAGAGATCATCGTAGCCGTCAGCATTCACATCGGCCGCATGTAGTTCGTAGCCGTAGTTCGACGCGACCTGCTTGCCCTTGAGGATAAGCCGGACGATCATCTCATTGCGAGGCGGGTCCTTCTCAATTAAGTACACTTGGCCGGTAAGATTTGCGCGTGGCGCGCCTGAGACGTAGGTGACTTTGTTTTTATCAAAAAACCGCCCCCCAGTGACGCTCATTCCTAGATAACTGTACTTGTCAATGGGCTCCGATCGGTGATTCAACGGGCTCGAGTAGAAATTCTTATCTCGATTCAGAAACTCGCCGACGGTCATCTTGGCGAAGACGGTGCCTCGCCACGTGTGCGGGCCGGGTGCACCCATCAACGCAGTACCATCATTCAGGAACGCCAGCGAGGTCCCAGCTTGGCAGTACGCGTATTCCAGGTGCTCGCTGGAGAATGGAATAGAAATAAAATCAGCTGTCGGTGTCCCTACGAGCGTTCAGCTTTAGCTACGTACTGTTGCATTGGCTTGCCTTCGCAGGGCTCCAGCGCCTCCTCCCAGTCCAAGGTGCCGTTCAGCAAGTGGCACAACCCGAGCCCGTGGTGAGTTTCGGAAAGTTTCGGACTCTTAATGTACCTATGCGCGCAAACCATTACCTTGCCTCCCTTGCTCGGATTCTGCGACTTTACGGTCACACCGAGCCATTGACCATTTTTGATTTCATCGGGCCCAGGTGGCATTAGAGTGTCCACCTCCTCCATGTCTTCGTAGTAATTTTCGAGGCTTGCTACAATCACGATCGTGAAATTAGTGCCCCTAATTGCAGTCGATCTGCATTAATGTTAGTTAAAAATGTAGGCAAATATTGAGGATGCAACTTAATAAAGTACAAAATCTCCACTTAACGCCAAATCGGAAAATTTCACGTTCCCTTTGTCAACGTTACCAAACCACAATGAAATGATTTATTTGTCCGTGGCTCTCTCTCCTGTGTATGTGTGTGTATGTCACTAGCGTGTTGAAGTTCGCGGTTGGAGTATGTTGTACTTTAGATAGTTATATTAATTCAGTTCAAAATATACAAAATAAAATGCAGAGCGCATTCAAAAAATATGTACATAACAACGTGAATATTCAAACATTATTATAAGTGTATGCTTTAGTACTTTGCGGTGGTGTGCAGCTGTAACATTCGCAAATCCATTTCGCTGTCATTGTTGTAGCTCGGTCTCATATTTACGAGTTTATTAGATTTTGCATACTGGATCTATCAGAGCTGTACTCATTCAAAGTGTTGTTTGCAATGTGCAATGTGCCTTTATTTCTGATGCAATTAATGCTCATTCAGTCGGAAGGATGCATGTGCAATCATAACACTACGATCGAATAAGTAAAGATGCTTAATTTACCAACGCGTTCGACTCGGTTTCTTCGCTGGCTTAAGTTTACACTGTTTTCTAATTGGGAAGTTCTGAAATTAATCTGAAGTATCTGAAACCTTAGTTGCGTGGTTAGCTAAATTACGTTTAAATATTATTTAATCGGAAACAGTATTAATCGAATTAAATGTGTCTGTAATTATCTTAACTTCCTAACGTTACCGTTATTTACCTAATAGGAATATTATGCGTATTATATCTATTGTAAATGTATTATGCAATCAATTAATGTATTATTGTAGTCAATCGTGTCAGGATTACTTCATGAATCTATGCGTTCTTATTGTATTATTATTAACATTTTCAGACTAGTAAGTTATTTGTTAATGTATCTATGGTAGATTGTTATTCATCTAATAAAGATGTCTGAATACTGTTTATTTAATGGATGAACGAGAAACTTAATGTGGATGTGAAAAAGGGTCACATTACTTTGTTTCAATTCGACTATTATAATTAATTTTGTTTCTTGAATTTCAAATCCTACATGCTAAATTTAAATGTTTTAAGTTAAAAGTGATGAAACTCCGACTAGTTTCACATCAAACTCGCGGAAAAGAATTTTCTCAAGGTGCTCAGTCACACATGTAACACCATTTCGAATTGGGCTCGAAAGCATCAAGGTAAACGTTACAGGCGAAAATAAGTTGAGTGTGAAGGTAAAAATTTGAAAGCGTTGGCTTAGACCGAATAACGCTGCAACAATCTTTTCAAACACATCCACTGTTTCCTTAATTTCGTCGGGCGCTATTTGCGTGCACCATTCGGCGTGCAACGCGAGTAAAACGTCCAATAAAGTATTCAACGTTGCTGACGCATTACCGCACAGGCCCGAACGAAATAAACCGATGTTTGGGCTGAAAGCAGAGAAATACTGAGGCGTGCGTAGGATTCGCCCGCATTATCTGCATGCGCACTCTCCCGCATTGGATGCCTTTCAATCGCAAATGAACGCGTAAATTAAACTTCTTCTTGGCTTTATTGGGGTTCGCGATACCGACGAACTGAAGGCAAACAAACATTCGGCGCTTGGAACGCAAACTGGGCAAGAACGAACACCGAACATCTTCGCGACTCCCTGAATTCAAGTCGGATACACGCGAGCAGGATTTTGTATGAATCGCAAGTCAATCATGTAATGATACATACACTTGAGCAAAAAGTTGCTTGAACATTAGACTAACAATAAGCACACGGTCTATGTACAGATTATATACAACAAAGCATAATACAAAGAGCGCACGCAAGCAATCCCATTCGCAAGCATTCCCAAAACTCAAAACATTTAAAGGTCGATCATGCAGCATGAACAAACCATCCCAAAACTATGGGCAGTGAGGTTGCAAAGGTAGAAAGAGACAATATAGGGCAGTTAGAATGCTGAAGTCGCCAAAAACGGCGGCATTGGCAATCTGATTATTCGGTTCAATTTCTTGATTCGAGCAGCAAAAAAATAAAAATGAAAAACGATCATTCATTATCAGCCATGATAATGATGAAGTTAATGAAATATTTTAACATAGTAGGTTTTGCACATTTACCAACAACTTACGCTTGTATAGACCGCTCGGCACTGGACGATTCATACAGTGTGTGTGAGAGACAATCGTACACCGTATGAGAACGAACATTTTTAAGCAACATTCGTTTTTGTAACAAAAAAAAACAAAACATCATCAGTAAATCAGTATCCCTGTGCGAGCGATAGCCAGGCTTGGCGACCGAATGGTTTACGATGTACAGGTTCTACCCTATACCATTTAGCTCGCTCGATTTGGTTCTTGAAGCAGTCAGAAATAAAAATGCATTGTGTATATAGAATATCTACTCCAGAAAAAACAGAATCTAATCACAACGCATTGAAAACCAGAAGTGATGCACTAGTCGTCTAATTCTAACTCTCAGTGAACAAGTAAGAATATTCTGCATTGTCAATTAAAATTGCAAATCATTTACAGTGCTTTGTAAACGATCATGGGCTATTACTGTATTTTCAACAGACGGCGGCTGTAATTCAAGTCAATGTAGTTTTCTTCAACAATTTACTTTGCGTGTATGTATATATTTACGTAAGTCGGCCGTTAGACTAATCCGGCTAAATACTCACGTCGTCTTCCGTCGGTCACAACTTGCTCGCAATCGTGTTCCGCGTGTGAAATTTGGCATTTGAAAAGTGCTCCGGAACGATTTGTGTTTGGCTGCTTATTGTCGCCCAATGGTGCACCAACCAGTAACCTGGAATTTAAAAAGGACAATCATTGCACGTACTTTCGATACAGCGCATATCAAGGCATGGAAAGCACCCTCAACGGGCGCTGACTGAATGTTAACTGTGACACATCCGGCATAATGCATGTATCTGTAGCGGGTGGAGGCCATCGCCAGTCGCATTTGATCGCAACGGCGATAAAACCGAAGGAAATCGGCTACCATTGGTATACACGTTATTCGGGTGCGCAGTTCGAAGAAAATTGACATAAATCGGCAATTGCAAGTGGTACTGCTACTACTGTAGCGAATTGAATGCCGTTTCCAGGGTTAACTAATGCATGGGATGGTGAACGACATTTGCTCTTCACGGCACAATGGAGCGGCGGACATGCTCGCAGATATATCTCTATTAGCTCCACCCTCTCCACGTCAACGTGATTCAACCATCAGTTTGTCACCAGGCAGAAATTGTCATGTTTCCGGAATTTTCCAGGCTTTCTGGCTATTTTATGAGCATCATGTAATAGATGTAAAAACGCAACTCGGTGGCGGTACGGTTCGTCATAGCAATGCGTATTCACGTTGCGCCGCCGGCAGGTGATTATCTTATCGCCACACTCACGTTTACACAGAAGTAATAAAAGCATTACTCTATCCAGAAAAACAAATATTTACAATTCCGATAAGGCATGATTAACAACTTCCAACGTCTCCATGCTCGTGAAAGCACTCGCGCTCATCTATATACCACCAAAAACATCACCATCCTCATTCGC
>JAAAKC020127393.1:13941-25388 GCA_010014765.2 Aenictocupidus jacobsonorum | reverse complement strand
GTAAGCAGTGGAGAAAACATTGCAACAAGTGATATTTGCTGTCAAGACAAATCCTAAGTCCTCAAATTTCGAATTTGCAATTTACGTTTTAGTCTCTTTGCTTTATGCAAACGGAACTCGACCACTTCATAAATGGACAATAAGCAAACACTTCACAGCTTATATTGTTTTAGAACGACGACTTGCAGCATGAATTACGAAATGTTTAACAGAATTGAATATCATCCAAGTACCACGAACTCGAGATACTAAAATTCTCTAATATTCCTCGACTATATTATCTAAAAATCATCGTTCTAATTGGATAGGCATTCATGTTAAACAGTGTGATACTCAATAACTTTCTCCGCAAACATCGGCGCTACCTCCGATTCGGCCCGCGCCTTGGAACTACAAGTTTGATTGTATTCCGCAAACATTCGAATTCCTACAGTTTTAGTGTCACCCCATTCTGCATTCTGCTGCAAGACACTGCTTGTTTTCGATCGTTCTGTTTACCGTAAATAATGCGCACAATCATTTTGCAAATTTGGACATAAAGTGCAAGCAAATGAAGTCGAACAGCCAAACAAAGCCGCCGAAACGTGCTGATCGCGGTAAAGCAATGTGGCCGATCAGCCGTCACCTTTGACCCCATATGGCTCGAGAACAACACGGACCAAAACGCGCAGAATGTAAAAAACGTTTACACCATCGCGCTATTTGATATTAACACTGAACCAACTCTTTCAATAAAGTAATGAACTAGTGAAAAAATGCTAATGTTAACGATTATCTCTGTAAATTACCGAAAACTTACTTAAATTGTCAGTTCTAAAAAACGCCATTCCAAGACCTATTACTACTGTATGCACTCATATATAAATGTCATATTAACAATAATCATTGCAGTAACAATTAAATACATCAAAATTTATGTAATACCAAAAACATATTGTATAAATAAACTTCTTAATCTTATTTACAAGTGACTCACATTGACTATTCAAGGAGCACAAATATCTAGCATGGTATATATACTGTTATTCTTCTTGAATACAACTCTCCACCATTTCCCTCAGTTTTGGATTCTCCATTGCTGCTGCTATTCGTTCCTTGTCATTAATCTGTTTATTAACTAGGTACATGGAAGGAAATTGGATTTTGAGTTTCTTAATTAGTAGGATGAGCACAAATAAGTTCCCCTTACTTTCCTGTTCTGTGGCATGTGCTCCCTCTTTGATATAAATATCAAATTTCAATTTGTATGGGATACTCCTTTCCAACTTTATTCGAATGCAGAGACCAATGAGTGTTGCTAGTGAACAATGTGGCACTGTTGGATTGAATTCAACTCGCACAATACTTGTATTACCAGAAGTCCCACCTTTAACCTTTGTTACAAAAATATGTCATAAAACAATATCACTCTAATGTTAGCAATAAAATAAAATATTTGTAATAACTTACAAATACTCCTTCTTCGTAGACAACATTGAGCTCTTCTAATGTGTTTGGCTTTTCTGGATCTTTGATATTTTTGATGAAATCTAAAAGCCAATATAGTACCACATATCTTAATTGTTTTGGAAGCTTTTCTTTTGTTTTCCAGTATCTTACCATAGACTGTATACTTGAGCTCTTCTACATCCTTCTCCAGATCGAGTGCCTTACACGTCGGGGATGTGGGAGACATGGGCGTGCTCCTCTTGTCTGATTTTTTCCAAAACGAAAACATTTTGCCACATTGAAAAATAACAAACCGACTCGACCTTAATCAGCGCCTGTTCTAACCTGTTTCCGCCTGCGTTGATTCCATTTGTGGGTTGATCTGTGCCCCCGTTCAGTCACCACACACGGGTAACACGGTGGTAACACAGTGTAGAGTGTCCTCTGAGAATGCCGAAAACACGTAATAAAGTACCTCAATTTGTAACTAAATAAAAATCACTTGAAAATTGAAAGCAAATCACTTTTCGCCAAAGGAATATACGTGAAACAGCAATGTTTCTAATCGCCAGTCATCCTGTCGATTCGCGCACAAAGTTCAGTTGAATGTGGGTTTCCGATGCGCATCCATCACACCGGACGTAAACTCGCCAATCATTAAGGCGTTAATTCAGCGCACTTCACATGGCTTTGA
This sequence comes from Aenictocupidus jacobsonorum, assembly GCA_010014765.2. Classification (NCBI taxonomy): domain Eukaryota; kingdom Metazoa; phylum Arthropoda; class Insecta; order Coleoptera; family Staphylinidae; genus Aenictocupidus; species Aenictocupidus jacobsonorum. Next base: position 23,266 of record JAAAKC020127393.1, on the reverse strand, counting down.
TTTTCGTTGTACGTAATGCACAAGTGGAACATGAGAACAGTCACAAAACCCTACAACAGTCGCGCAGCTCATTAGTAGTTTTAATGCTGATCGTTGAGATAAATAAATCACGGTGTAGTTTTACACAACAGCAGCAAAGTCGATAAAGTCAAGCGTAATCAATGTTTGCACTTGAGCCTGTCGCTGTCGTGTAGTATCAATAACGAAATTGAAAGCTGCAATGTACCAATAATCTCAGTTTTTGTACAGATTGTACCAAGTAAGGTACCTAGGTGAGATTACTAAACTACTATATTTTCTGTGTACTTTTATATATAGGAGAGTCATGGACTTTAACAGAACTTGCAGAACTAAAGATGGAGGCATTTGAAATGTGGCTCTACTGAAGGATCTTAAGAGTCCTCTGGATGGAGCATGTAACAAATGAGCAAATTCTGGTCCAAATGGAGCAAGAAAAGAACCACTGATAAAGATAAGGAAGCTTAGTCATATTATGGGCAACAACAACAAATATCAACTACTACAACCCATACTGCAAGGTAAAATATTAGGAAAAAGGAGTAAGAAAAGAATAACATCATGGCTCAAGAACCTAAGACTATGGTTTTCCATTTCAACCACAGACTTGTCCAGGGCTACAGAAAATAAGACCACAATAGCACATTTGATCACTAATATCTTGACCAGATACAAACTCCAAGATGTACCAGGTAATACCAAAGCAAATAAGGTGACCTCATCAAATCAAATGGCCTTAGAAATTCAGCCATATGATTAGGACACAATTTGATATACAATGCTATAAAATATCTCTTTTCCTAGATTACAATTAACAGTTGCAAGATGACATACCTCACTAGAATGTATATTTATTCAAAAATAATAATAAACATTTAATTGAACCTAAACAATCCAGCTCCAATCATGGACTATGACCCAAATAATATTTGACCTGGCAATTACGATCTCCCGAGAATATTCATGATAATTAGGTAATAACTTATTTTTATAAAAATATTTCCCCTCTTTTTTTCAATTTCTTTTTGTTTGCACTCCACTAACACTTTTCATTCCTAACTTATAACTTAAGTGTTGCATATTACATCTCTTTTTGCCTTTACAATCAAAACTCAACTTTGTTTTCACTTTTAATGAATGTTTAATCGTATTTACAATATTAAAAAGCTTATTCTGATAAATCGATAACGAGCGCTCGGCATCATGCGCAACGGATGTTTCACCTGCGTTTTGCTCACTTTGCAAATGTTTCAAAAAACGTTAAATGTAGCAATTCTAATATTAAAATAGTTTGTGTATAGGCGTTTTATGTGCAGCTTTAAAATTACGCTCCATTTCCATTGAGACTGTATCTCTACTGTTTTAACTCCGCGGTAACAAGCACGGCACGTGTAGTGTTAGCATAAAGCGGTTTACGATGCCCAGTTCTCCAATTCCTTCATGTCATCGTCTTCTTCGACTTTCTCTGCGAAAAAAAAACACGAAATGGTTTATGTTTGGACCATTTATTGACGGCAAATAAGACGATTTGATGATTTGAGAGTGCCTTACTTGCTGGTCTTGGTTTGACCACTTCTCCCTCCGGAACGGATGGAAGATCATCGGCTGCCGGGCCAACTTTGATGAGCTCGTCTTCGAGCGCCTCTTGCTCTAATTCTTCAAGTTCTTTTTCGAGTTCGTCTTCGTCAACGTCCTGGCCGAAAGCCACTGGGTTGCTAATGGCATCAGAGATTTCACGGGCGACATCCTGCTGTTCGGCGATGTCATCCATCATATCATGTACTTGATCAACATCCCTGTAAAGAAGGAATAACATAATGAAACATGTATTCTTCTGGAACTGAGCTTAGAGCATTCTAGTATCAGATCTATTAGTTGTTGAATCAAAATGAGTGATATTGTTAACTTGCATATGTAGTAATTGTTAACTTGCATATGCTTGTGTGCAGCCTTGAGGGCATCAGCTGCATCCTTCATAGTTGTCAGCACAGCAGTGTTGGTATTGGCACCTTCCAGTGCTTCTCGCTGCATCTCAATTGTACTGAGGGTACCATCAATTTGTTGCAGTTGCTTTTCATAACGCTTCTTTCTCTTAAGTGCCTGAATTGCAGCTGTAAATACAAACTCAGTTCAATTATAATAACTTTAGAAGAGTTTACACTGCATTGTAATAAGTGGAATAGTGGTCTGTCACCTCGTTTATTTTTGGACGCATTTTTCTTTGCCGTCGTTATCTCTAGCTCGATTTTCTTCTCTAGGAACTCCTGCTTCTTCATGAGCATCTCTTCAGTCTCTCTGAGTTTCTGGATGGCTTCGCCTGTGGTTGGCGCTTTGTCATCCTTCTTACCGCCGAAGATCTTGCCAAAAAAGCTCATCCTGCCGCGTTTTGCGTACTTTTACAATCAAGGACCACTGAGGTACGGTAACGATTTGATTTACAGTACCCGAACGTCGCGACCTGCGTAAATTGCGAATACAACGTGCTTATGCCCAGCGATGACTAGACCCGACCAAGAATGTTGGACCCTACTGACAGCCGTCTGATTCTGATGTCACCTTTCTGACGTACAGAGACGGACTTCATGTCTTAAAGAACAAGATAACCCCAGCAATTATGCCGGACCAGAATAAGACGTTTCTGGCTTTGGATTATAAGTTGTAATTTTTATTTATAGTTCAATTATATATAGTTCAACAGTCACAAATATTCTGCACATATACATCAAACTCCTTTAAAGTCTCAACCATTTCCTTGAATGAAGCATATTCACATGCTTGGTCAAATTTCATCCATTCGAAGGCTTGATGCTCATCAGATAGCTCCACCTGAGCATCTTTATTGGTGAGTTCTGCAAGCCAGTAGATGACTGTCTTTGGTTTACCCCTTACAGGATAGTTGAGGATCTTCTTGCAATCTTGGTAGAATTTTAGATCAGTTTCCACTAGACCTGATTCTTCCTCTGTTTCTCTGAGAGCTGTTCGCCACTCATTTTCACCTGGATTAACATGTCCTTTAAATTTCAGAAAAGAGAATTGAAAATTAAATTTTCTTTGACTTCAGCTTATTTAAATTGCTTTGAATTGCTTTAGTTAATCATGTTCAAAGACCTTTTGGAGGAGTCCAGTGGTGAATCCCATATGAAGTTTGCAGCAATAAATACTCTACATTCTTGTTAAATCTTCTAAAAATTACAAAACCAGCAGCAATTCTACCAGCAGCCATTATTACAAATTATTTGCTGACTAATAATGTAAACATGTACTTCACCCCAATATTCCCACAGAGCAATATTTTAAGGTTACAGATGATGAGCATAAATTAAATTATCAAGCAAGGTTGAAGCAGGAGTAAATGTATTCGTATTTACTAAAATTAAAGTTTTGGTATGAAAACACTTTCTTTGTTACCAGATAACTGCCCTACTAATACAAAGTACTTTTCAAGCTAGAAATGCAGCAATAAATTACTTAAAGATTAACAATCATCTTTAATTGTTTAGTAACTGCAGCTAGAAACGTCCATCCTTCATTGCAAACACAAATATATCAAAACATGCCAATTTCACGCATTACGTTAAACGCTTAAAATAGAATATTCGCCGAAATTCATCTAGAATTGATCTTCTGCTTTAACATAGTTGTCTTTAAAGTTGGTGAACTTCGTGATTAAATCATCGACGGTGCATTCCCCATGGACGATGTTATCTCGAGTGCGGACATTCACTGTTTTGCTGGACTTTTCCTTCTCTCCAACCACTACAGAAGATCAAAAGATTATTAACATTAAATCACAATTGTAATAATGTGATTCATTGCTTTATTCACCTAGAATGAAGTTAAACTGTGCTAACTGTGCATTACGAATCTTCTTATTCATCGTGTCACCAGCATCCGTATCAACTTCACACATGAATCCGGCCTGGTACATTCTCTGTTGGACTTCAGTAGCGTACTCGTCGTAGGCAGGACCCACTGGGATGACCATTGCCTGACGGGGCGACAACCAGAATGGCCACTTACCACCGTAGCTCTCAGTGAGGATGGCGATCATGCGCTCGACGGAACCCAGAATCGCACGGTGGATGATGACCGGGCGCTTCTTATCACCCGACTCGCTCACATAGGTCAAATTGAATCGGATCGGCAGCTGGAAGTCCAGCTGGATCGTGGCACACTGATGCGCGCGCTTCAGTGCGTCCATAATAGTAATATCGATCTTCGGGCCGTAGAAAGCTCCATCGCCCGGGTTGAGCTTCCACGCCTGCCCAAACTCATTTAGCGAATCCTCCAGAGCCTTCTCGGCTTCGTTCCACACTTCAAGCTCACCGAGATACTTGTCAGGTCTTGTAGACAGCACCAGGTTGAATGTGAAGTCGAAGATGTTGTACACATGACGCAAAAAGTCCAAGCAACCCTTCATCTCCTGCCGGATATGCTCCACGGCGCAAAAGATATGAGCGTCATCCTGTTGGAAACGACGGACGCGAGTCAATCCAGTAAGAGCACCAGAGAGCTCGTTGCGGTGCAAAACGCCAAAATCAGCGAGACGCAGCGGTAATTCGCGCCAGGAGCGAGTGCGGTTGTCGAAGATCAGACAGTGGCCGGGACAATTCATCGGCTTCAGCGCGAATGTGTCTTTTTCTACATCAAATGAGAACATATTGTCCTGAAACCCAATTCAAAATGATAAAAGGAAACAGGTAAGTGATATCGGTTCATTCCTACCGCATAATGAGCCCAATGGCCTGAAGTCTGCCACAATTTAGCATTATAGACATTAGGAGAGACAACTTCCTGAAATCCGCGCCTCCTGTACTCGGACTTAATGAAGGAAATCAGTGTGTTGTAAATGTGAGCGCCGCGTGGTTGAAAAAAACACGAGCCCGGCGAGAGCTCATGGAAGAAGAACAATTCCTGCTCCTAAGCCATAAAAAATTTATAATTAGGATCGCAAAAGGTAACGTCTCCTAATAAAGTAGAATATTTCATCTGAAAGCAGGAAGGCACATTACTTTTCCTATTTTTCGATGATCTCGCTTAGCGGCTTCTTCCTGAAATTTCTCCCACTCCTTCATCTGCTTATTATCGGGGAAACTAATACCATAGATGCGTTGCAGACTCTCAGCGTCCGCCTTACCCTCCCAGTAAGTCGCCGAACTTTTGGTGATCTTAATCGCCTTGATCTTCCCGGTGTGTCGCACGTGCGGACCGCGACACAAGTCAATCAGCGGACCACAGCGATACACCGTGGTGGTAGGCGTATCCACCTTCTCGTTCAGGATGCGCACCTTGAACTGATTATATTTGAACATCTCAAGCAAGTCCTCCTTCTTCATCTCAAGACGCTCGAAGTTCTGCTTCTCCTTGACGATACCTTTGATTACTTGTTCAATGCAGGGATAGTCACCGTTCATGACGCTCCTGTCGTCGAGATACATGTCGTAGTAGAAGCCAGATTCGATCGGCGGACCGTAGCAGAGGTGCCCGCCGTAGATGCGCTCCATAGCTTCGCCCATGACGTGAGCAGAGGAGTGCCAGAACACTGCCTGCGCCTCCGGATCGTCGAACTTAAGCAACTCCAAACTGCAAGTGTCCTCAAGCGGGCGATCCAGGTCCCACAGAACGCTGTTTACTTTGGAAATTACGGCGTTATCCGCTAGGCCTTGGCTAGAATATTTAGCATTTATAAATCTAATTGTACTATAATTTAACTTCAATACAACATAGCATGGAATGGGCTGCATACCTAATCCCTTTAGCAATATCATATGGTGTGGATTTCCATGCCACAGCATCAATCACTTTACCATCAGGCAATGTCACCTGAATCGATTTCTGTACCTTAGCAGCCAACTCTTCATTGTATTGTGCTTTCAACTTGTCCCACAATGTGAGACGATCCTGAATATATTGTGGCCATGGCTTCAGCTCACTCACACTGGCAGACTTATCACCTGCACCAGCTGCTGCAGCCTTTTTGTCCTTCTTTAACTTCACCTGTAACAAATAAACACATGTTAACCCTTCAAAGCCGACATTGCCAGCAAGCGCAGCGACAACGCAACGGATGGAAAATATTGCGTCAGGTGCGAATTATTACCAGTGTCGCGTATGTTTGCCGTAACACTGGGCAGACGCGACTGCGCGAACTCAATGAACTCAAAACTTTGTGCAACATCTTACGCCCTCCTCTCAGTATGCACAAATGGGTAAGAAATAAAAGTTAATTCATGCCTTTTCTTCTCTGTTGAGATCGATATTATCGACGGCTTCGACCACGTTGTCGCCCATATCCAAACCACATACGTACACCACGCAGCAGGAGCGAACAAGAACCCACCAACGCCACGAGCACCGAGCGCCGCTACGAATAAAACTGTCAACGACTGGGTACGAATCTAGGAAATGCACATGCGCAGCTAGATCTGATTCGAAAATAGTTGAAATGGTTAAAACGCAAATATAACAGAAATTCTGGAAAATGAAACCAAAACAACACCAAATAACATCCCGCCAGCAAAGTCAATTCACTTCAACTAAATTTTAATCCAGCAACAGCAAGTTGCTTTCAAAAAGTTGTAAGAAGTAGGAAATTAATGAGAAAACAGACAAACTGTAAAAATATAGTGTTTAGGAGATTATAAAATCAGTCATTTGGACGAGGAGTCATTTGTTGATGTTGAGTCTGACTAATAAATTTATTTAGATTGCAATCGGAATGTGGTACTTCATTTCTGTTTCTTTTCATGACAATCTTTTTTCGCTTCTTCAGGATGTGCTGTCCCCGCCTTCTGAGTCTCTCCTTGCTTGTGAGTGTCTTCCCCTTTGTGAGCCTGTTCTTCCTTGTGACTCTCTCCTGTCTTATGAGCATCACTCCCTTTGTTATCTTCGCCCGCCTTGTGAGTCTCTCCCGTTTTTTGCGCTCCGCCGGTCTTTTTAGTGTCACCCGCCTTTTGAACCTCGCTCGCCTTGGTGGCTCCTTCACTCGCAGTTTCGGCTTCCTCTTCTGACTCTGCCAGATCAAGTGGAACTAAGAACACGAATATCATCGCCAAGATGATCACCAGCGTCTGCATGATATACCCGCTGGAGTATATTTGCCTGAGACCTAACAGTTTCCCGAAATCCCAACTCAGGTGACGGATTGCATTCATAGAATGGTAGATGAATGGGTACGCTACCAAGAACTTGACAGTGCGATGCAGCGCATGCCACCAGTATTCACCCACGACGCTGTCGAGCGATGCCAGATAATCGAAGAAGGAGGTGATATCCGTCCACAGCCATGTGCCCACCGTGACGGTGTACACGTAGAACAGCATCATAAGGCCGGTGAGGCGGTGGCAGAATGATAGTAGGCTAGTGAGCTGCTTCTTGTAGATTCGAATGTGCGGCGAGAGCGGTCGGCCGATGCACTTGTTGTACGCATCATGCTCTCCGATGCCCGGCTCCATGAACTCGTCTTGCTTCATGGCTCTGATGCGGATGGTCGTATACGGCATGACTGACACATGCGAGGGCCAGAAAAGAATTTTGCGCGGCGCGTGGGCGAAGTTAGTGTAGAAGTGTTTGCATGCACTGGGCAGACCATGGTAGAAGGTGTTTCTTGTGAGAAGTTTGCTGAGGTACGACATAGTGCTTAATAAAAAGGAAGGGTAAACCTATGTAATGACATCAATGACAACACAAAGCACCTGATATACCATGTTTTATTTGTACTTGAAAGTCAGCCATTTTGATTTTCATGCTTGATGATAGTCTCTTGTTTTGTTGAGTCTTGTAAGATTTTGCTGCTACTTAATTTATTTGTTTCATTATCAACCTTTGATGCAGTCATTTGGGTTGTTTTATCAACATTTCTGTAATCTAGTAATTCAGCCATAGCCTCAGGTCTTTCATTCCACAACATATAATTAGGTGTGGTCAGAAAATGTTTCTCAGTGTGACAAAGCAAGCATTTATGTATCACAACTTTGTTTTTAACGCGAATTTTGCACGTTTTACCAGCAATTAAGTATTGATGGCATGACTTGCAAATTTTTCGTTTAACACCTGGTTCTCTGAATAGCAAATAAAAAAGAATTAAAAAACCATGAAAGACAAAACATTGTACTTACATTCTTTGGACTGTTTTTTTTGAAATCGCAATAAGTTGATGCGCATAGAATCTAGCCAATGGTTCAGATTGTTTGATTTGTCCTTTGGCACACATGCTACTTAACTGGAAAAGATAATTCATCCTTTCAAAGGCATCCTTGCCTGCGCAAAACTTTGTAGCTGGAATTCTCTCACTCATTTTTGTAATGAAATACAGTTGTTCAAAGAATGTCTGGATTCCCATAACTAGCATAAGCGCCCATAATGTGTAGAGATATACCTAAAAATAACTTATTCTCAGCTCACACTAATATAAAATTTCATTTCATACCTTGTTAAGACTTTGGTCTAACCTCTGAAACCATGTGTACCTCAACAAACTCTCCGTTTGTTATCACACTTCATCATCATCTCTTAAATTTGTGCTAAATTATTCTAACTTTGTCGGGAATAATTTGTGCGCTTTCAACTACTATAAATCCTTCATAATTCACCAGAACCACGCCAAAATGTCGTTCATCTGGGCCTCCAACTATCCGGATCTTCAACTAGTCTGCAGAACATACGGTCGCTATGAACTCGACGACCCCGATCGCTTTTGCTACCGACTTATTCATAGTGTTACGCAGCAAGGTCCGCAGTGTGGACTAGTCGCTCTTGTAATGTGCACCTCATCCCCATCCAAGGATAAGGTTGATGAGATCTTCATTTATGCCAACAAGGAAGGCATGACCAACCTGGGGGAAATGTTCAGTGTGAATTACATGTACTCCCTTGCCTTAAAATACATCCCTGATTGTACTGCAGAGATATATGTGGGGTCTTTGAATGACTCCAAAATTATAGAGTTTTTGATGTCAGGTGGGAGTCTCTTAGTGCCTTATGACTGTGATAAGAACCACACACCAATACAGAAGAATGGGTTGAAAGCACACTGGGCCCTTGTGTTTGGCATTGTGATGTGTGGTGAGGGTGTTTTTGTAATTGCAAAACAAGGGAAGAGTCTAAATGTCCATGTTTGGAACTTACAGGAATTGGCTGAGAGTAATCAGCAATTGAAACAATATGAGAATGAGAACAGTGAGTTGGGAATGAAGTATGTTATCCCAGAAGGTGGGATGGGTGGAATGAATGGTTTGTGTAATCGTTCTGTGATGATTCACCCTAAGAAAGGGATGATATTTTATAAATCTGATGAATTATAATAAAA
>JAAAKC020127282.1:7589-25400 GCA_010014765.2 Aenictocupidus jacobsonorum | reverse complement strand
GGCTCAGAGGGCACGTCGTCCGGTCGCCGAGCGCCACTGATTGTTGCTGTCGTGTGCCGCGCGCGCGACGAGGTGGCGCATTGCAAGCGACGGGCGCTGCTGCTGCTGCGGGCGATCGCGCTGGTGGAGGTGCACGCGTGCCGCCGCGTCGTCGCCGAGTGCGCGAGCGGCGATGGCGAAATCTGTGTGTACCGATTTCGATGGGCCGCCGCCGCGGCGGTCGGCGCGGCGCGCTCGACACGGTGCGAGCGCCGCACCGGCAGACCCGCCGCACAATTCCGCCGCTCGATTGTGTCGCTTGCAGCCGGCGCTCATCGGGCTATCGGTGGGCCCTCATGCGCGCGGATTCGCACTGCCCAGCGTGGCGCGTACAGCAGCCGAACGAGGCCGCTGCGCGCCGCAAGAATGGCGAGCGTCGCCGAGCGGCGAACGAGCGCGCGACCTAGAAAAATTTGGAGCTCGCTGAGCGGCATGGCCCCCACGCCGTGGTCGCGCACGCCCGGCGGAGTGGCACCGAACCGCGCCGAACCATGCTACACCGAACACCGCCGACTTCTCCTGCTTTGTGCGTTTTTCCCGGACAGTCCGAGCGCGCTCAGCGCGCGACGCCAGCCAGGCAACGTCTGAGCCAGTGTGGCTTCGCGGCGCGCTTGGCGCAGTCACCGACCGGGCATCGCGGCGCGCCGCGGTTGTTGCGTTCGGCTGCTGCGCGGCGCTGCGAGTCGCCTGGAGTTGGCGCGTTCCGGACACCATTGTCGATTCTGCGCCTTGCCCGCGAAATGGCTCCTCGAGGCCGCTCGGCTCCGATCGCCTCGATCGCGGACGTTCGCCGACGGACGGCCTGTTGGACAGCGCGAGACGCGTGCGATTCTTGCCGCGTGTCGGTGAAAAGCGACGATGCGATGGACGCCGAGCGCGCATGACTCGCCGCCGCGCCGCTCTCGGCTTGGCGCCGCGCACGCGATGACATCTTTACACGCGGTTTTTTGTTCGCGCACGATTCGTGCGGCGCTGCCTGTCCGTGCTACGTGCGCCAGTGTGTTGTGATCCGATTATCCTGAACGAGACTCGTCAATAATTCTTCAACGGTCCTCCCGCGCGAACGGCACCTTCCACGATGTGGGTGTTTATCGAGTGACCGGACTGCATCGAATGGTAAGAGATGAGTTTCTCAGCGGCGCGTTTGAAATTTCATTGATGAAACGCGACTTGCAGCGTTTTACAAGCGCTTGCCGATGCGGGTGATTCACCCCCCTCGCGCATGGGCTCACCATATTTAATTCTTCTCTCTTCTCATTTATAACCTCGGAAATGTGCAGAAAGCAGCGGGCATCATCATCAGGCGCGTGCTTCGGCTGGCGTTGTCATGATCGCGGGCGTGTTTTCGCGACGAGCACATTTTTGTTTGAAAGTTTTAAACATTTTCGAGGTTATGTGAAATTTGCGTTGATAGAAGATCGAAAATCGAATAGTTGTTGACAAAATTCGAAGTAATCTGACGCACTGCACGCGGGCGAAATTTGTTCTGAAAGGTGTTGTGCTTCCAGATTTAGGAGTGATGCACGGGACGACTAAGCGAAGCATGGCTGAGTGCAACTTGGATCTTCCGTCGGACAAGCTCTGCAAGTATTCATATATGAGCTGGTGTCCGACGTGCGATCGCGAGTCGCCGCGGCGACGCACAAAGAGCGAGACGCATGAGGCGTGCCGGAAGAAGACGCGAGAGATGAAGACGTTCTCGCCGAAGAAGTACGACCGCCGCCGCGAGTACGAGAACCATCTGGAGCAGGAGCTGGACTGCGACATCCACGACATGCGCTATGAGCGAGTGCGTAGTAACCTCTGCGAGCTGCCGACGACGTACATTTCCAACAACTGCCAGTTAAATTTGACACATACAAAGCTAGCGGCTGCGCCGGACTATTTGGATGCTAAGCTGCCTCGCGATTATGAAAATTCCTACGTATTGAGCCGCGACTGCAGCCCGCCACCGATCCGCTGCGAGGGACACGCGAAGCGGGCCGCGCTACAGCAGCCGCACAAGCGCCCAACGCCGCTGCCGTGCAACGGCGCCGCGTTGAGCCACCTGGATGCGCCGCCGGCCGAGTCGTTATACTCCACCCCCATCCACCAGGCGCAGCCGCATCGCGCCCCCCACAATCACCTCGAGCGGCACGTTCTGGACGTGCACGCACCCGTCCCCGACACGGGCACCTTCTTCGACATGAACTTCGACCCGAAGCAGGTGCGCGAGCGCTACGCGCGCGAGCTGGAGACCCTGCGCGCCAAGCTGCGCGATCTCAACCACCACAAATACCAGCCGATGGGTCCGCCGGCGCGCGTCAAGAACCTGGACAGCGCGACGCCGCGCCGCCACACCACCAACGTCAAGCTCGAAGACATCCGCGTCATCGAGGACGTGCTGGAGCCGAAGATCGACGGCAGGTACAAGCACAAGGAGGTACCAGACGCGTCGGCGGCGCTGCGCCGGCCGCTGCGCGCCGGCAAGGACGCGAGGTCCTCCACGAAGATCTCGATCAAGGCGACCAAGGCGCGTTTCACCGGCGGGCGCCAGCCCAAGCTCAAGCTGCGCACGTTTAAGATCAATTCGGTTCTGATGGAAGACGATAGGTATGCACGCTCGAAAAGCAACAGCGCCCCTCCTACGTCCGCAGCTGATCCTTCATTTTCCGTTACAGCACCACCGAGAGTGAAATAGAAGAATTACTGTATCCCAACAAGAAACGCGTTCAGAGGCCGGCGTCCCCAGTGCACGAGTTGCCCTTGGCACCGGCTCCGAAGGCAGCCACACCGAGCAAAGGTACAACAACACACCCCAGCCATTTACATCACTTCGTCTTCGTGTTGCCATCGTACCACTCATGCATGTACGCTAACCTTAACTCTATGTCGATGGTGTTCGCATTGTTGCTACTCTAGGCGAATTCGGTGATGCTCCAATATGGCCAGTGCGGTACAGCCTCTTTCCGCACATTCCGCCCTACCTGCAGTTCAGCATGCACGACGCCGCCGCCAACAAGCTGCCGGCCGGCCGGCGCTATCTCAAATGGAAGCTGAGCACCATCACGCCGATCGTTGTGCGCAAGACCCTCTTGAACACTGGCTTCCGTCTAGTACGAAGTGAGTACCGGGTGCCTTCGTTCAACGCATCATCCTTCGACTCCTCAGTGAACATTCCTGGCCCTAAAGTGCCTATTCCAGTCCCCCCAGTTTCCCAACCAAGTGACAAGATCAAGTCCACTACATATGCACAGTTCTGCGAGAACGCGGACAAATTCGAACTGGTGATGAACTGCATTAACGAGCAGTCGCCCATCTCCTCGGCTTTTCCAGAGTCAAACGATTGGGCTGGCACCTGGGGCAAGCAAATGAAGTCGCCGATGTTCAAAACGCTGAAGAATAATCAGAAGCTCAACCACTTCGCCGGTACCTTTCAATTGGGGCGCAAAGATCGACTATGGAAGAACGTTCAACGCTTAATGCTTCGATTCGGAGTCAAAGAGTAATTCTGTTTGTTGCTTTTCTCTCTTTCAATTTAGATTTCACTTACATTTATGTCTCATGACTTGTAAACCGGTGGTTTTATCGGTAGGTTTGACTTCATACCGCAAACTTTCATACTGCCGCACGATATTAAGTCGCTGAAGCAGTGCTGGGAATGCAAGGATGGCAGCGCTGGCGAAAAGTGGATCGTCAAGCCGCCGGCGTCGGCCCGTGGAGTGGGCATCAAAGTGATAAACAAGTGGTCGCAGCTACCGAGGCAGAATACTATGGTCGTGCAGAAGTACATCTCCGATCCCTACCTGATCAACGGTAGTAAGTTCGATCTGCGACTGTACGTTCTGGTCACGAGCTTCAACCCGCTGCGCATTTATTTGTATCCAGAAGGCTTAGTCCGATTTGCAAGTGGTAAGTGCGCGTACTACGCGTCTTTCGGCTGTTGATTCTTTGCGTTTGGATCCGATGAGCTGCAACATTTTTTAAAAATTACTTCCGCAGTAAAGTATAGTGATAATGATAGAGACCTCAAGGATCGCTTCATGCATCTGACCAACTATAGTATTAACAAGATGTCCAGCCAATATACTGCCAACGAAGACGCTAACTCCTGCCAGGGGCACAAATGGACGCTGACGAAGCTTTGGGACTACCTCAGTGACTTTCGCGTCGACACGGAGCGCCTGTGGCTGTCGCTCAAAGAGTTGGTGATCAAGACCATACTCAGCGGAGAGTCGCCCATCACACAGCTGTGCAAAGAGAACGTCTGCAACCGCTACAACTGCTACGAATTGTTCGGCATCGACGTCCTCTTCGATAACAAGCTCAAACCCTGGCTGTTAGAGGTGCGCGCCCGCTTCCACTTGCTGCCATCCGCTCATCTCGTGCGTTCCGCGCTGCATTGCAGGTGAACATCTCACCGAGCCTTCACAGCGCCTCGCCATTAGACCTCCACGTGAAGGGACCACTAGTACAAACGCTCTTCAACCTAGCTCAATTTCACCTACCGCCCAAGATCAGCCGCTGCAACGAGCTGACGCCGCCCTGCTACGACCCGCGCCTGTACACCACTGCACTCACGCCGGAGGAGGCGAACAAGCACAACTACTACATGCAGATTGAGGAGCGGGAGGACTACCTCTGCGACATACTGGAGAACCTCACCGGCGACGACGTGCGCTTCCTTACGCAGGCCGAGGATGAGCGTGTCGTGCAGGGCAACTTCGAGCGCATATTCCCCACCGCCGAGACCTTTAAGTACCTGGAGTTCCTTCCAGTGAGGTACTACAATCGGTTGTTTGACGCCTGGGAGACCCGCTACGAGCACAATCGCGCCGGAGGTACGGAGAACTGAGGCGACCACACACGACTGCTGGTCTTCGAATGTAACTAAGAATTGTGTTGCTTTCGTTTTCTTCGCAGGCATCGAACTGCTAAAGGCGCTGTGCGCGACGCGCATTCACTTGAAAGTACAACCGCCACGAACGACGGCAAAGGTGAGCAGTCTTGTGCACGCTTGCATCCGATTACAATCACAATCACAAATCAACAACAAACCAGCCATCTGATCTGATTCCGTGGACGGTAACATATTCTGATTGTATTATTACAAAGGCGAGAAATTTCATTTTGGCGACGCTCCATAGCGTCTGTTCGCAGTGTCGCAGTAAGTCGTAGGAAGAACGCAGTGCAAAAGTGCAAATATCTGTGTGTATTTTAACTAATTACTATCTAAATTATTGCTAAAGCCTCTTCGGTAACGAAGAGCGCCTACCTACGTGTGTACTTCTGTCTATGGTTAGCCATATGTGTGTTTTTACCAATGGAAGTTTTTAGATCCAAAAAGCAGACAGTTGTCGGCCAGGCGTTGTAAAAAACCGCCTGCTGCGAAACATGCTATCTTGTTGCCACGTAAACAAACACTGTCTTAGAGTTTAAGCAATTTTGACTTAAGTGTGTGACTTGAAAACGCCATGTAGAAGGTGACCGCAGGTAGTTATAGCTAGTTATTCTAATTACGATATCTACTCATGCTTACCTCCTCATTTCATAGACATTGTTGGTAACGCCTAGCGTTTGAGTTCTAACCTCGTTGCAATCAACGGTCTGCTACATACTGATTCTCTACATAGCTCATTAGTGGCTAGTCACTAGCTCGATGTTTACGTTCTCGATGTTAGGGCCCCCCAAATCAAACACCCCATTGTAGACGCTCGCCCTGCTCCCTGCCACGCGGCGGGGATGCAGTCCACCAGTAGGCCTCTCATCGTTCGTCCTGTTTTACATTTGTTTTCATTCATCATTTCAGCACAAGGTTGTGTTCGGCGCTGATCCGTGCCTGTTGATGTTGTAGAATTCGCCGAATACGACCCATGGTGCAGCGGCGAGCACGATGAGTACGGAAGACCAGCCGCAACCCGAAACGCCAAATGTCCAGAAGACTGAATCAGTAACTTCCGCCCACGGTAAAATCAATTAGAACATTTACAATCCGAAGACAATCAAGGAAGCGTTCCCCGTCTCGTCGATTCAGTCGCGCGCCGCGGGCGACACACAGCTGATAGGCAATCACCGGAAGCAATGCTCTGCGGCCTGCGGCCCGCGTGCTTTATTTCATTCGGCAAGGGCAGCAACCATGGAATGATGACGTGAAAGGACCTTCAAATTGATTGTTAATGTTATCGTCGACGTCGCGTTCATCAGGTCAGCATCAAAGTTAGCTCGGAAACGGATCAAGTTTAATGAAATTTAAATTCTAGTTACTTTCTTTTTGATATACAACTTTATATGTATGTATTTATAGCATGTCACCTCCCCCGCAATATTTACATCATGTGCGGGCGGCATGTATGCAAAATTGTGAAGAAGTCCAGACGTTCCGCCATTTTTTGTTCGTATTTTCAAGTCTATTATTTGTCAACATGCATAGGAATACCCCAAATCACATCACTCAGTACCTTCGAAAGCAATGCTGCGCGACCCACGCGCTTTATTTCAGTCATGGAGTGATAACACGAAACCACCTTCAAACTGATTTTTAATGTCATCGTCGACGTCGCGTTCATCAGGTCAGCAACAAGCATGACTCGGAATCGGATCAAATTTAACGCTTTGTTTAAATTCTGGTTACTTTTTTTGATATACGACTTTATACATATGTAATTATAACATGCCACCTCCCCTGCAATATTTATATCGTGCGTAGGCGGCATGTATGCAAAATTCTGATTTTGGGTCCAGATGTTCCGCCATTTTTTGTTCGTATATTAAAGTCTGTTACTTGTCAACATACATAGGAATGCTCAATGTTTACCACAAATCACATTACCAAGTACCTCCGAAACTGAGCGGTAAATGATGCCAGGCGTTGATTGGTGGTACGATTGTTACGACTGATGGACTATCCCTCGCCCAGGCATTTGACGAATTTTGGGTGAGAGAAAACCAGTGTTCAATGTGCTTCTAAATAGTACTTGTCAATTGTATTTTACTAAGGAGTGCAGTTGTACTGTCGTGTGCATAATATAGGTTCACGTAACAGTATCTTCATCGCTTCCCAATGGTAAATCAAAGCGTACGTTGCTTGCCCTTTCATCACCAGCTTTGCAGCCTGCGCGTACGCCGGTAGTGAAACAAGCACTCCAGCAGAAGCACACCGACGGCCAAGGCCATGCCAACGGCGAGAATGAGTAGTGCATTGTACATATCCCGAATACCCACACTGCCGAAGGAGCCTCCTCCGCCGTGGCACTTGGGCGGCACGGCATAGCGCTCGATGTTGCGGCTTTGGATGCCGTACTCGTCGATTTTCATGAGACCGACTTTGAAGATCTCTTTGTAAGGTGAGTTTTTAGGAATGGCAGTATATCCCTTGTAGTACTACCAACAGAAAACTACACCATTATACGAAAGCGAATAAAGGAATCTTGCCTATTCACCGAGTTGTAGCCCTCCATAATTTGCAAATTGCAGACGTCGTCATCGGTAAATGTTTTGGCAATGTAATTGTAGCTGGCGGGGACTTCAGCGTGAAATGCAAAGCACCCGTGCTGCACCTTCTTAATCCCATCCTCCAGGGTGTAGAAGCCTTTCGGGCCGATCTTCTTTTCGTATAGTTTTTGCTTTAACGCGTTCTTGGTCCACTAGAATATATGCCGGTTACGATTTGTTGGTGGACTTGCACAAATTACGGGTATGGGGCACACCGTAAAGTGAGTTAGCATGTAGTACGTATCCATACCGCCAACACCCATGCTACTATGGTACAGTTCTTGGTAGTCCGCAATGGCGTGCGTAGATTGTAATATCACCACGATATAAGCGGAGTATGAAGAATACAAGAAGAAAAATGCCAGATACATGAACAATTCTAAAATGCGCCCTGTTACTGTTCTAATGTCCATGGTACTTCCTAAAATATGAAAATAATATCTAATCCAATCGAATAACTAGATTATCTAGTGATACCTTGCTGGCAAATGGCTTCGCACATGATCAAGGACACGTCGCTTGGAGTGAACTTGTCCCGTCTATTAATCTGTTGCACCTTCTTCGTCTCCCAGTTCAATATCAAGTACATCGCGCTGAAGAACAAAAGGATAATCACAAGCAGAGCCTTCCATACATTAGACTGAAAGGGCAGTATGTACACGTTGAACATATAGCTCAAAGGTGGTTTTTTCATGAAGAACTTGATGTCCATGGAATTCTGCATTTTGATGAAGTCGACAACCTGAAAACGCTCGATAGTGAAGTACGCTGACGAGCCGGCTAGGGCCACCTCGCGTTGGTAAAGTTTGTGTATCATTCCACTCCATTCCCGAGTGGTTTGATTGAAGTAGCCGTTGTCTTTCGATCGTACTATAATGAGTGAGATGTTGCAGTACTCCATTAGTGCTTTAATTGCACCAAAGTTTTGTTTGGTGAATGTATCGACTCTTGGTTGTCTGAAACCGAAAATATGTTAAATAAAACCAGGAAAACACATTCACGAACAGAAAAGGGAGAAAAAATCAAGCCGGCGAGTATAATCGATAGAACCTGAAATCCTCCAAGTGGTCCAACGTGCTGTTGAATCCAATCTGAAAAGTGACCTTCACCCCAGTCTTCTGAAAGTCATGCCGCCGCGTCGGCATCTCAGTAAGATTGATATAGCTGTAAACGCCGAAGGTCTCATTCCATGTGCCATACTTTTCCCAAGCTAGAAATGTAACATTTGGGGCTGGTGGTGCATCAATGCAGCCGTACGAGCGTACACTTACTAATTGAATGGTCCATGTCAATTTTGTACGGCTGCCACAATTGGAAGTCCGCCGCATCGCTGACTTCCATGGCGATTGTCATGTCCGTACTCGTCAAAATGGCGTAATTGCGCAGCACATCAGTCAGTCTGGCATCGAGCTCGCCATCCACCAGCAACAGGAACTTAAGCGGGAATCGAAATGCCAGTGTGGCATTAATCTGCACAAATGGTAAGTAGACGTGATCGTAGGGTTCAGCTACAACACAATTGTGGGGATTTGCTGATTACGCATTCTTTACATATTCCAAGATTTTCCACGAGGACGTGCACTCATCGCGCATGTCGAGAACAAAGTGATTGTTGTTAGAGAGGTGGGCTAGGAAGGAATTCGGCGTGGTGAGATTGCGATAGATCGCGATTGGCCCGGCGTGTCCACTGGCGACGGTTTGGCGTAGAAATTTCGTAGTTTCACCTGTGTTTGCAATGCAGTACAATTATCAGCGTCAAGTACGGGGGGCAATTAAGGAGAGTGAATACTCACTGTGCTCCCAGCAAACGTTGATCGTTAGCATAAACGGCTTGTTACTAAAGTAATCTAAAAGAAACGCATTTCTCCTAGTGGCGGATGTGCTCGCTACGAGCGCCACGGCCAACAGCAGCAGGATTGAGCCGCACGGATAGAACATTGTTCCGCCACTCGTCGAGCAGAAGTGGAGAGCGCCTCGATTTCTATGTGAAAATGCGCTACAGGGAATTGGACACCGGCTTGTAACAATGTGATTTCAGCCGCATCGGCCGCATTAGGCACAATTTATCAATCAGGCGGCATTTGATTGTCAGGATTTACATTAGGCTGTCGAAGTGCTTGAAGGCTTTATTGGATTTGTCGTTCTATCGTGGTCGGCCCGTAATTGCACTTGCGACGCAGATACGAGACGACCAGTTTTAATACCACTGTGGTCTGGGATACCACGATGACGTGGCTCCATGTTTGGCCGGCAACAATCATGCCCTTGCTCGCAGAACGCACATCACCAGCGCACGCATATCTCACTACTCTCGCCAGTAACATGGATCAAGTGGGATCGCGCAATATTTGGCGCGCGAGGCGCGCTCCCGGCGCGCCAGCGGCCCCTATTCTATTGCGCACGAGGGCCGGCCGACACCGCCGCATGGGCAGCCCGCGGGAACAACACCCACTTGCGCTCTCACCGCCGTCACAATAATATTGATCGGCATTCGGCGTCCGGGGCGCCTCGGCGCTGCGCTGCTTCGCTTTACACTGCCAGCGTTCCTGGCCGCGCGCACTCAGTTCGTTCGCGCCGCGTATTTATAACGCTCATTACGCCGTGCTGCGCACGCCGTTGTATTTCCAGCGGGACTGGTGGTCCGCGCGCCAGGCTGCGTCTTTCCGCCCGGCATTGTACGGTTAAGTAATCAGCTGCAGCGGCGAGGAAATGAGCGGTGAGTTGGGGTGCCGCTTCGGCGCGAACGCGAACAATGCCGCCGCGTTTGTTTCAGACAGGAACGACCGCGACTACATCGGCTTCGCTACGCTACCCGACCAGGTGCACCGCAAGTCGGTGAAGCGCGGCTTCGACTTCACGCTGATGGTGGTTGGCGAGTCCGGCCTCGGCAAGTCCACGCTTATCAACAGCCTCTTCCTGGGCGACCTGTACAAGAGCCGCACCATTCCGGACGTCGGCGAGCGGCTGACCAAGACGACGGTGATCGAGAAGAAGACGATGGACATCGAGGAGCGCGGGGTGAAGCTCAGGTAATGCGTGGCACCTGAAGCGTGAAGGCACGGCGCGACAATTGTGCGGGATGTTACAGATTGACGATCGTAGATACGCCCGGCTTCGGCGATGCGTTGAATTGCGAGGAAAGTTGGAAAGCGTGCACGAATTACATCGATGACCAGTTCCGACAATATTTCACGGACGAGAGCGGGCTCAACCGGCGCAACATCCAAGACAATCGAGTCCACTGCTGTTTGTACTTCGTGCCGTCATGGGGCCACAGGTAGGCCTGGAAAGCGCCACTCATTGGGCCACACATTCATGCATGTCCGTTACATTTGTGCCCGCAGCTTACGGCAGGTGGACTTGGAGCTAATGAAAAGGCTGCATCGTAAAGTTAATATCGTGATCATTATTGCCAAAGCCGACACACTCACTGCCAGCGAGGTAGCCAAATTGAAGAAGAACATTCTGAATGACATCAAGGACAATGATATTCAGGTAGTAGCAGCGCTCTCACCCAGTAATTAGTACCGCACTAATTCGACGGAACTTGGTCTTCGTCCAGATTTACGAATTTCCCGACTGCGATAGCGATGAAGACGAGGCCTTCAAGGAACAAGATCGCGAGATGAAGGCAGCCGTGCCCTTCGCCGTCGTTGGCAGCGATATCACAATAGAGGTGGCTGGGAAGAAGATCCGAGGTAGACAATACCCCTGGGGTGTGGTCGATGGTAGGACATTCCCTCCTCCGGCGGCTCCCGAATTGCTCACGTTGCGCTTTCTACCTTCCAGTAGAAAATCCCAAGCACAGCGACTTCATCAAGCTGCGCACGATGCTCATCTCGACGCACATGCAGGACCTCAAGGATGTCACCGAGGACGTCCACTACGAGAACTTCCGCACGCAGTGCATCTCTCAGATATCTCAGTACGCGTCACGGGAACGCGGCAAGCTCAAGCGGGACTCGCTGCCCTACGATGCCGCGGATATCTCCGAGACGGACCGCCTGCTCCTGGAGAAGGACGAGGAGATACGCCGCATGCAGGATATGCTGCGACAGATGCAGGAGAAGCTGAAGGATTCCGGCCAGGACAATAAGAAGCATGACAGCGTCATCGACGTGTGAGCCGCTCGATGTTGCGCAGCTCGGTGGCGCATTTCTTCTGTCGGCGTTTTGAGGTTAGGTTTTAATAGGCTGGGACTCACGGATCCGCGGGTGGGCGGCTCGGAGTATGTAACATTCCACAGCAGACGCCAATGTTACTACCGCAAACAATGACGATGTATTCCAAAACTGTACGCGTATTTATCAATTATACAACGATGTCGGCCTGATGCTCGCCGCACCGGCCTAAAGCATGATCATCTGATCTCGCCAGGTCCGCATCGCCCGCATAACCTACTCGTATAGCGTAACTACCAATAATTGGACTTACCACTTACAATTAGTATTATAGATCAGCAGGCGCCTCACCGGGCGCTTGTGTTTCGTTACCGTTTTATCAAATATTGATATAATAAAAAGCTTTAAAACAACGTTTGGTGCGCCGAGTGCGGCGTGGGTTGCAACCACAGCGATGAATCGGCGCTGTGTAATACCCAGCGTTCAGCGTGCGGCTTTCCTCGCTTTCGTTCGTTCGACGAATTGTCGCCGTTGTCAGTGGACACCGCCAACCGCAGCAATAGAAAGCAATTCCACATACCGAACACAATTTGCTACATTTCACAAGTCTCGTGCGCAGTTTGATGCGGCAAAGCGTCGCTCCCATCCGCGCGCGGCTTCGTTTCGTCGCTGCTGTAATTGCCGGGCCGTGCCCGTCGGTGCGCAGCACGCGACCGCATGTAAATGCGCGAGACGTCACATCGCCGAGCGGATTCAGTTGTGCAACGTGCGTGCGGCCTCCCGCCGGAAGCCCGAGTTATTGTCGCGCTGTGCGATGTGGAACGGGAAAGCAGAGAGGAGAGCGCGCGCGCCCGGCGTCGTAACGGTCGCGAAAAGAAAGTGCATCCTCCCGGCCCCCGCGCAGGCTGGACCGCGCCGCCCGCGCAGCGCGGACGTTTTACCGCACGCGATCATCAATTTGGACAGCCGGCGCACGCACGGCGCACACACGCGCATGCAAAAGTAACGCGAAGATTTGCGCGCGCCACATACGGCGGCGGCCCCGGCGGCCCCGGCGGCCTGGGCCGTCCGAACGGTACTTATTGTGCCTGCACCAACAGCCGATGTGCACCGCCGCCGTTGTGCCGGACCTCGTCGCGCGCGCGGCGGCTGGGGGAGAACGCCGCTGGCAGTAGGGGGGCCCGAAAGCGGCGCAGGTGGAAGAAACCGCTTCAAGGTTGGGAAGGCTCAACCGTCCCATCGTGCTCATCGGCGCGCTCGCACTTTGCCTCAGGTGTGATGTGGGCATAGTCGGTGTCGGGTGCGACGGACGCGCGTGTGATTCCGCTCAAACTGGCAGCCGCGCGCTGTGCGCTCCTATCGCTCGCGCCAACACTTTTCAGACCTCAACAGAGTCGGGTCATTCCAGAGGCGAATTCGCTAATGCATGCACGTCAAGTTGAAGAAAGTCATTCACTGCACTAGAGCCCAATGCGCGCGGGCAAGAAAGGAGCGCAACGGTAAATTAAATTATTAAAGCGCGCACCGTTAGTTGTTAAGTTATCGCCGTGGACTATTCGATGAACGAATGCCAGTGAAGAACTTGCATCGAAGATAACAAGACAAGCACTTGCAGCAGTTACTCCACTCGAGACAGGTAAGAAAACCTCCAATTTATTCCCGCACACATCACAGCAGCGCGCGGAGTTTTCGCACATTTTCAGCAAATCGTTGCGGAGAGAAGGCTTTCGGGCGGAAGAGCGCAATAGCGCGGAAGGTCAATGATATTTTTAGCGAACGTCACGGCCAATGCGAAACAAAATGAAAAGATCAATAGATGAACAGTTAGATAGCGTCGCAAGAGACGAATCGGCATCGCGCGAATTTTTGTTTTGTTGAATTTCGTTAATTTGGTCGGAGCTGCTGAGAGGTTAGCCGGAAGCGTAAAATCGCCATGCATTTAATTTGCGCGTGCGCACACAAGTGCACATACAGCACGCCAAATTCGATTCGCTTTGCTGCATGTTGTACACGCGAAAGCCGTGCTGTATTTGTTATTGCGCTCAAGGTTGATGAAACAAACAAACTTGGCGTCGCATCGTCGCATTGTTGCCGTCATCGGCAACAGCAGCAGCTAGCGGAACATTTGCTTTGATCGCGGGTAAATCCCAGCATCTAATTCCGCTCCGAGGCGCACGTAAACGGTGACCAGATCCCTCGGAACGCAGCTGATCTAAGTTTGGGGCACACTGGCAGCCGGAAACCTCGTCGAATTGACGCAGCCCCAAACAGCAACTTCCAAACAAATGAAGCCGCTTACAGTTGCCTAGTGACTCACAATCAGCTCGGCCGGCGGTCAGTTGGCTTTTGCGCGAGAAAGCCGGCGCCGCTGTAAACTCTTCGTTTACAGTTACGTAACGTGTCATTTCGTCACTGGTTTTGGGCGATTCGACACTTTTGCGCGCGCTGCGGCGCGGCGCGCTGACCTGCTAGCATTCAGTCCGGCGCTTGCCTACGAGGTGAAGCGCCGATGGCGCTCCGCTCGCACCCGTGGGCGAGAGCGAGCGCGCGCGCACCGTGGATGGGTTTCCCACTCCTGGGTCGGCGCGTAGACGCTTGGACCTTGACCCAGAGTGCGCGCGAATGACGGAGATTGGGTCACACGAGAGCGCGCCGCTGCGACGCGGTCGCGTGCGCGCGGCTTATCGAATTTTCCTGCATGCAGGCGCGCTGGCGGGCTGGCAACTATCGGCTGCACGTCGAAACGCGGGCCGCGCAAGAAAAAACTGTCAGCGCGACGCGACACCGCGTCGCTCAGCAGCTTTCTATGCATGCGCGTGGAAGGCTCGGAGAGCATCAATAAGTAAAGAGGACGATTAGAGATTATCGGGCGCGTTGGTTGACGCTGCGGGCGCGGGGCGGAACGGATGGCCTACTTGCGGAAGGCACGGCACGCGCCGCGTTGCCCGCAACAACGGAGCCATCCGATTCTGAAGTACCTGGCCGCAACTTTCTCAAGATATGCGTCCTCCAGTCGAACGCATCCGCTCTGCCCTTCCAATCATCACTCTCCCCCCGGGTGGGGCTCGCTGTGCAAAACTTTGAACAGGCATCGTTCTCCGACAGAAGCGCGACGCGAGGATGAAGCGACTGCGCCTGCTTTGCCTCCTGGCACTCGTGGAATGCGCGCTGAGCCAACAGCAGGAAGACGCGCTGGCCGACCCGTCGGCGGCCGCCGCCAACGAGGGCCGGATCAGCTTCCAAGATGCGTCCATCGCCGAGCAGCGGCACTATCAGCCGTCCATACACAACTACAATACCGAGCAGCAACTCGCCGCCACCGACAACCTGCAGCTGACCTTCAAGTACCACAACTACGAGCAAATGACGAAGTACTTGCGCGCGATGAGCTCGCGCTACCCCTCGCTGACGGCGCTGTATTCCATCGGCAAGTCTGTCCAGGGAAGGGACTTGTGGGTGATGGTCGTCTCCGCCTCGCCGTACGAGCACATGATCGGCAAGCCGGACGTCAAGTACGTCGGGAACATCCACGGCAACGAGGCCGTTAGTCGCGAAGTCCTATTGCAGCTGATCCACGTGAGTTGCACGCGCCACTGTAACCAAAGCATTCGGCAGGAAGCTCGATCATTGCCGTCTTTTCACAGTACCTGACGACCAACTACAACCACGATCCGTACATCCGCTGGCTGTTGGAGAATACGCGCATTCACATCATGCCCTCGATGAATCCCGACGGCTTCGAGGTGAGCAAAGAGGGCACCTGCGAAGGCGGCCAAGGGCGGTACAACGCGCGCGGCTTCGACCTCAACCGGAACTTCCCAGACTACTTCAAGCAGAACAACAAACGCACCCAGCCCGAAACTGAGGCCGTCAAGGAATGGGTGTCGAAGATTCAATTCGTGCTCTCTGGCAGCCTGCATGGGGGCGCTCTGGTCGCCAGTTATCCCTTCGATAACACACCCAACTCACGTAAGTACCAAACACATTCAACACCCGCAGTGTTACTTGGAACCTTGGGTACTAATGGAGTGGTTTAATTGTGCTGCGAAGGAATGTGTCGCTCGTCTGCGTTGTGTTCCTGTAAGCCTTTCGTTTTCAACTTGTCCGACTTGCTTGTGCCAACCGAACGTAGTAAATGCTGACGTTGCCGCTAAAGTGTTCCAGGCATACTCGTCCGCACCCTCGCTAACACCCGATGACGACGTCTTCAAGCATTTATCAATGACGTACTCCACCAATCACGCGAAAATGAGCCGCAACGTGGCGTGCAAGTCAAACGCGCCATCCTTCAATAAGGTACTCATCCACTCTCAAGGAATTGTAATTGCAGGCCCCTGAAATGATGCTTTCTCGCTGGTAGGGTATCACCAATGGTGCCGCATGGTACCCGCTCACCGGCGGCATGCAGGACTACAACTACGTCTGGTTCGGCTGCATGGAGATAACGCTGGAGATCTCCTGCTGCAAGTTCCCGCCAGCCAGCGAACTGCCCAGATACTGGGAGGACAACAAAATGGTGCGGCACAGCGCGACCTACCATCCATATGGAGTTTAGTGATACGTTTTTCTGTCACAAATAGGCTCTGATCAAGTTCCTCGCCGAAGCTCATCGCGGCGTGCACGGCTTCGTCATGGACGAGAACGGCAATCCGGTCGAGAAGGCCTCTTTGAAGGTTAAGTCCCGTGATGTTGGCTTCCAGACCACCAAGTACGGCGAATTCTGGCGCATTCTTCTTCCTGGCATCTACAAGTTGGAGGTATGGCACAATCCAACGATGTATGTTGTGTGTCTAAGCGACAATGACACGTTTTCAGGTGTACGCTGACGGCTATGTGCCGAAAGAGGTCGAATTTATGGTAGTTGATGAACACCCCACCCTGCTGAACGTCACGCTTCATCCTGCCAAGGTAGGTTTGGTAAGTTTCGTGAACGTGTCACCTCAGTTCAGGTAAAGACAACTAACAGAGCAACGTAGTTTAAGCAAGAAGTGCATGCGGATTGGAGTGCTCATAGTTCTCCGCTATCGTTTTTCGCCACAGACGAGGGCCTTGCTCTTTCTTACTAATATGACCAATAGCGATAGTCATTGTGTAACATGGTGCTGCCACCACATCGAACAAATTGTCTGTTGTATCTGTTGTATATACCTTTCCAGTTCGGCCAGCATTTTAACAAATTGGTGACGTCCCCCTCTCTCAGCATGATACAGCCGGCACATAACATACCCGCAAGCCCCACTTCCGTCGACGAGTTCACGTTCCCCAGAGAGTAACGTACTGTGTTGATGTACCTGAAGGCGCCCGCTCGCTGTCATTGTAATTTTTAAGCGCGTCGTATGATTTGTAAATACGTATTTCAAAGCCACCTACCGCCTGGCGCATTACTGATGATTGCGTGCTACTATAGTTTCGGTTGCACCTTTTCTTGTCCCTTTTCTCAACTAATTCATTCAAACGCGTAAGTACAGCACCTAAATGTTATCAAGTGTACAAATTAAGGAACGCTCAGGATCTCGCACGAAGTGGAGCCTATGAAAGCTGTTTCTGGAACGGAAGAATGATTAAAAGCTGCAAATAAAACAAGCCCTTTCTTGCCATCCTACTGCTTGTTGCTAAGCTACTGCCGGGCTACGCAGGTGGGGATCTCACACGGGGATGGTGTTAATGCGAGTGTAACTCCTCAGAGACGCGATGGCCCTTACTACAGGCCCGGCCCGAACCAGCCGAATTACGTGCAACAATCAACAATCTACCATCGCGGCCCGCCGCAACACATGGCCCATCTGCATCCGCAGCAGCCGGAGGCAGCCGAGTCTGGCATCTTCTCCACAATCAGCAACGGCTTCAATAGTTTCGTCAGCAACATCTTTGGATAATTTCGCGAAATCATTGCAATTATTGATCAATCACTTCCGGAATGGAAGGCGTAGTGTAGGTATTTATTTTACGTGTGATTGCATTGTGATGCATTGTGCTTAATTAATTACGTCATAACGTTACGGTTTGCTCGCGAATGTCGCGCGTTCGACGTTTGCGGGGTTCGCTTTTAAATGAGGCTGAGGATCAGGGTTCCCGCAGACTAGGAGGTTTTAGAAAAACCAATGCTAATCTACTCATAAAATATGTTGATGTTGATAAATAAATCGTAAAACAACTCGATAGCTTTGCATTTCCCGTTTTT
>JAAAKC020126513.1:1637-12501 GCA_010014765.2 Aenictocupidus jacobsonorum | reverse complement strand
CATAACAAGTATCACAAATCAAAACACAAATCATACGGGGTTCCAAGGCTGGGCAGGGAATTCCCTTTCACCCCGTCGATGAAAAGCACACACATAAAACAGACCCCGCAGAGAAATGGATGAATTAAAATCTAAGATTTTAGGCCTCCTCAACAAACAGGTGTGCTGCAAATCGACGAAAATATAACGCTTTATGGTTATAAACACAACTTTTAGGGCCCCAAAATTCCGTCAATGGGCTTCTCAGATGCAAACTATCATTTCCCCAAAGCAGAGACACTGTGTGTCAATAGCAAAACAGCTCCAGAGGTAGATAGACCAGCAGATCAAGAAATATTGGAAAGCATTGAAGCTGCCTACTTTGCACCAGACCACTTTGATATCTGTAGATTTGAATTGGAGGTAGGGAAAAACCTTTTGGAACTACAAACTGAAAATGGCAAACTGTGAGGTGTTGTTATCATTTGTAGAAGCTACCAGATGTACTAGACTGTGATAGAATCCAAGCTGACTTCAAACTTTTAAAGCGACAGCATCAAGTTGTGTCCAAAAAGGTGTTACAGCTAATCCTAGAGCATCAAAATGCCTGTGGCGACGAGTTCAAGGAAATGTTGGCATTATGTGAGAAGCTTGGCCATACCCTGCAGCTTTGCAGAGGTGGCAGGAGAAAATTGCACTCTGCTGAAAAGCAGGTTGCTGCCACACTCAGTGTGCTGGCCAACCACAGAAAACAAAAGTGCATGCAGCACCTGCTGAACAATCTAAACACAATCAAGGCTTTAGTAAGCTTCAGCAGTCAATGTGCTTTGGACTTCTACACATTAATGTTGACTGCTTGCAGTACCAAACAGACAGCCGCCTCCACAATCTGCTCAAGGAGGAAAACTACGCTGGCGCAATTCAATTGATTCTGGAGTGTCAGGCGGCTTCACAACGGCATAAACACTTTAAATGCGTCGCAGCACTCACTAACAAGCTTCAGGAGACGCTGGAGTACACCGAGGGGCAGCTCGATCGAGTGCTCGCACAAACGTGCTACTACTTCGACTCCACGCGCTATCGCAAGCTGCAAGACGCATATAAGCTCTTGGGAAAGACACAAATTGCTGTCGATCATTTGCACATGCACTACATCAGCAGTATTTACAACACCTCGGCGAACATCGTCCACGTCTACATCCAGCACGATGCTGTGGACGCAACAAGTGGCGCGATTGCTACTGATGGTAGTAATAAGAAGCCTTACAAAAACTTATGCCTGGTAAGTGCCACCACAGCAAGTTAAGTGATTCATTACCTTCTTTTGCGCAGTTTGTCAACCAGGAAAACTTCATTCCATGCCTGCTTGATCTGTGCAAGTCTCTCTTCAAGATCGTGCTTAGCTATCACAATCTGGTGCGTTGGCACGAAGCGCACGACGTGGACGATACTGACGACGATCGTCATGATTACGACGACAGTGATGATGGGGATCGCGGTAAGGAGGGCGAACACTTTAACAGGTCCTACATCAAGCAGAAACTCGAGCATAATCTGCTGAAGATCTGGCAGGATGTGCAAAGCAAGGTGTCCAGCTTACTGATGAACAGTGATCTTGGGATGTACAAGTTCGATCAGTTTGTACAAGTGTTGGGAGTTGTTCACAGGTAAAAAAAAGCAGATAGTAAATGTTGTGGCAATACTTGGCGGGCATTTTTTGACACTCACTCGACTCGTAGGCTGATAGAAGTTGGCGAAGAGTTCTGCGGCAGTAAATCCGCTGAGCTCCACGAATCAATTCGCCGTCAGAGCGCGAACTACTTCCAGCACTATCACGCGCAACGACTCGAAGAGCTGAAGATCTTCGTGGAGAACGAGTCCTGGACCATCTGCCCGGTGAAGGCCACCTTTGACATTCTCCAGTTGCACGAGTTCAAGGCTATGAAGCACGTACTGAAAAGTTTTAAGCGCACCGGCGGACAGTATTTTAACTCAACGCCCTCGACGTTGGCGGATGGAGCATCGTCCACGCATTCGCAGGACGGTAGCAGCGTCACCGGCAATTACTTCATTCGCTACGGCGATCACGGCACGCCGTTCGACTTCGCTCCCGAAGAAGCGATCGACGAGGATATCCTCCTGTCCGACTGCGACTACTGCAGCGATGATAGTGAGGAGGAGAACGAGGAGCTGCACAAGGATTACGTGGATGAGTACGCTGAAACAGACAGGAGGGTGCACAGGGAGATGAAGGACAAAGACAAAGAACTGGCCGCACACAAGAGGTCGCACGCCCTCACCAACACTACGCTCAGCGTGCTGAGACAGATGGGGAAGTATCTACAGATGTCGCGACTTCTCACACCAATCGCGTTCGACATCATCAGGTGCATGAATCAACTGTTCGACTTCTACTTGTACGCCGTTCATTGTTTCTTCGCCTCTGACCTGGTAGGTGCAGAACAGCCTTTCTTCCGCAATTCCTATGCCATAAACAAGTGCAATGTAAAACTACCTGATTTTCAGACTGTGTCCTCAAGCTCGCTGTACTCGTTGTCCTTGAGTTCAACGTTGAAGCGAATTCAAGAGTCCCTCCTGCACGACACCGTGCCCGAGGATGACGGGTCCGCATCCATTCGCATCCACAAGCCGAGCCTATCTTCGGTTGTCGATTTGAAGAAGCCCGAAACGCTGCACGGACTTGCCGAGCGCGTGGTCGGCGTAGAAAGCCTCATCTTCCTCGCCAGACAGTACGAAAACCTCCAGGCCTACCTGGAATCCCTGGTGCCATCCCAGAATAGGAGCATATTGCAGCAGTTCTTCAACCAGGTGAGTTCTCCACACTTGTCCCGAGCTACGCCTGCACTTTGCACAACTTAACGCCGGTGAGGAGATACCCGCCGTTGGTCATGTTCACAAGCGGATGCGTCCGTTCCGGCAGCACCTGATACTGCCGCATGAAATTGCTGCTGAGCTTGACATTCGTTACATCCTTGCGGCTCACCAGAGCAAAGTACAAGTCCTGCAACGGCTCGCGCAGCGCGCAGAATATAACGAAAGCCCGCGAAGCCTTCAGGAAGTCTATAAATTGCACGACCACACTAAGAGGATGCTCCTTCGCGGCAACAATCAGTCCGTCGACGCCTCCTCGGAAGATGTCACATGCGGCCTGGTTGAAGTAGTGCCACTGGGGGCGTTTGGGCTTCTTCGCTTCGCCCTCGCCGGTGTCACCATCCAGCTTCCTCTTGTCCCCGACCTCAAGGCGCTTTTCATCGTAAATCTTCTGCTTCTCTGCAGGTAGCACATGGTCTCCCTCAGTAGTCTTGTTCTGAATGTACCAATTCACCACAGAGTGTACATTGACTGGGATACATCTGCTGTAGTGCTCTGCAGTAAAGCCCATTGCTTGTAGGCAAGTCTTTTGACTCTCATTGCCCGGATACATGTACACTAGCTGGCCGTCATTATCGGCGCCGATACGCTCCATAATGGCGGCTGGCAGCAGCCCGCTTGTGCCACTATCATAAACGATAAATTTCCCCCCAGATTGCACATTAGAATAGCTGAGAATCTGTGATAGGTCATCAATCCTCATACCCAGGGTCTTTTCCTGCTTGAAGTAAATGCCTGCCAAGAGTCGCACACTGGGTTTTCGGACACTAACATATCCATAGTATTTCTTCTGCTTCTTCTTGAGGTACTTCTCCTGACTGTATTCAGTCTTTTGGTCAAATGTCTTGGAATTTGTGATCAACTGCTGCAGGATCTCCTGACTTGCAGTGCCCTCCTCTTGCAGTTGTTCAATCTCCTCCCTGGAGAGCATTTGTGAAGTGCCATCATCTTGGATATGCCTGTTGTCCTTGCCTGATTCTTTGATGTCAATTGCTTTATAATCCTGAATAGTGTCCACCTTTTCAAGGCTGTAGATGTTGTTAGATTCATGGACCATTTTGAATTGGTCCAAATACTGCTCTCCGATGATAGCTGAGACATTGACTTTGTTCTTGCCGAGTGTTATCTGGTTGCGGTCGTTGATGCGGTGGAGTTTCATGTAGTCCTGCCGTTGGATAAGGACGTAATCGCCCTGGCATATTCTCTTCTGCATTGTTATCTGAAGAAAACGTAATGAACGTTAAATTCTTACAAGAGGCAGCATAGAGATAAAGGTTATGTTTGTTAAAAATCCCAAACGCCGAAAATCCTCTCTGCGTTTACCTTGGCTTACGTGGAAACCGCGAGAGGATGACGAAACGTTAAATCTGTTTCGCGATCCCGCGCTATAATTGCAACTTGAACCGATTTTATACCTTTCTTGCGCACCCAACGCACATGCGCAACTGTTGACGAACGAAGACTAACCGAAGGCAATCGCACACGTCGCGTACAGTCGTCAGCGGTCGGAATTTAATGGCGCCAAATATAAAACTTAATCAGCAGCATCGTTCAAGTGCGCGCAATTTTCAGACGATCAGCAGCGCAATCGACCTCCGCAGACCAGTCTACATGAGCGTCTGCGCGCAGGCGTTCGACCTGCGCCAGATCCTCTCCTCCATGTCGAAGATCAACTGGGAGGTGAAGGAAGTGATGTCGCAGCACAACAGCTACGTGGACCTGATCCTGCGCGAGATACAAATCTTCACCATGCGCCTGGAGCTGGTGAACGCGCAGGTGCACGTGCACGACGCGATCGCAGCGGCGCTGTGGGAGAGCATCGCGCACATCATCACGCACACCCTGGTGCAGGGCTTCTCCGAGGCGCGGAAATGCACGCCGTGCGGGCGGGCGCTGATGCGCCTCGACTTCACGCACTTCGTGCAGACGTACGAGCAGATCACGCGTGTGCGCCCGATGGCGCATCGGGACTACGTGGACAACTACATCAACGCGTTCTATATACCCGAGCTGGAGCTGGAGGAGTGGATGCGCGCGCACGCCGAGTACTCCTCCAGGCATCTCCACGGACTGGTGAGCTGCGCGTGCCAGAACAACAAGAAGTCCAAGCAGCGGCTGTTTGCCGCCATCGAGGAGATCGAGCGCGGGCAGCGGTAGTAGTACATGGGATGAACGTAACATAGGTTGTGCTGTATGCAATAAATTATAACTCACTGTTGATCTCCCGCTGCGCTTGAAGGTAAAAGGTCGGCTGGTTTTTAGAAGAAATCCGAGGCGGCTTGCCGCCGCGGCACTTTAATCTTGAGCAGATCATCGGTGAGCGTCTTGTCCAGCGGCTCGTCGCTCTTGCGTATACCGAGATTGAGCTTGGGTGTCTTGTTCGGCGTCTGTGCGCCAAGCGGTGTCCTGCGAGCAGCAAACAGGGACGGCGTCCGGGGCGTGTGTGGAATCCTGCCCAGCTCTCCCAGCTTCAGTTTCGACGTTGCAAGCCGCTGAGCTGCCGGCGACATGCCGAAGAGCCGTTCCCTCGACGAGCCAGTGTAGGGCGACGGGCTGTAAGTATTTTAAAGTATGTGTTTTAAAGCATGACACTTCTCCGATTTGGCGCCGACCAAAATACCTTTGAAATTGTCGCCTTGCCGCATCCATAGCCTTCTTCTTCTTATCCCGATGGCGCTCGCTGGCCTTCTCGGCCAGCGCGAACGCCAGCTGCTCCCGCTTCGGCGGTGCATTCATCTTAAACGATGGCCCTTGCATCCGCGCCAGGGGCGTATCACTCCCGTCCAGACGAAACGGCGTGCCCTCCACCTCGCCCCAGGTCATCAGCGGACTCTCTGCCACGCCAGGACACGGCGACGGCGTGCGCACCAGCCGAAAGCCGTTAACCTGGGGCGTGCCGACGAGGAGCTCCTTGCCATCCACGCCAATTTTGCCATCCAAACCTTTCGCCTGCTTCTTGGCCAGCTCACTGATGGTCTCCTTGCTTTGCGTGTCGTCAAACGGATTGATCTGTAGCCGCGTGTTCGAGTGCACGACCTCCTGCCGCTTCTTGTTGTGCTCGATTTCCTCCTCGGGTGTTAGGGCAACACCATCGGGAACGTACATAATGAAATTCTTATTCTTATAAGTCCAGGTATCAATATTCAGCTTCTTCTCAGGCAAAGCAGCTTGCTCTTCAATGCTAGGAAGTGCCAACATATTGGCTTGCTGATTCAAAGCATTACCCTCTTCTTTATGCAGATAGGAGTACTTTAATCTGTGCCTACGTGCTGACTCAATCATAATTTCCTCAAAACTTTGATTATCCTCTGATGTGTGTGAGTTGAGGTACTGATCTAGTGACAACTTAAGAATTTTATCCTCCTGTATGGCATGGCTTGGTTGACTGTGTGCAGGGCTAGCTGGCACATCCTGGGTGTTGTGAATATTGGCAGGTGTTTCAAATGTTGCTGGACTCGGTACTAAATGAAAACCACAAGCAAACAACAAAAATTCAATGAAGTTGCAAAACCATAATCACAAATACATTCCATATAAAAGAAAAGATGAGCATCACACACTTACATCTGTTGGGCAGTTCCTTGGCCTCAGTGTACTTTAAATGCAGCTCTCGGATTTTTATCACATCATTCTTTTCCAATGCTTCTAAATACTCAGTTTTGGCTTTAAGTTTCTCCAAGTCGGGGAAGAAGTCACGTTCGATGATCTTTCCCATTTCCTTAATAAAAATAATGAATGAGGATGGTCATTTATGGCGTTGAAGTGATAGTATTACCTCAACAAATCGTTCGTCGTCCAGAACTTTCTGTGTGCGCTTCTTTTTTACGGCCGCAGGAGTTTTGAACACTATCTCTTTTTGCAATTCCTTCATCGCGGCGATGGCACTGCACCCCGGAGTACTGAGAGCGGTCGGCGAATGCATCTCCATTCTATTCTTGAGGGCTATTATGAATTCCGCACTGTGATAATCACAAAGGGTGAATTGCGTTCGTGTTACAGCTGATTCTAGCTAAAACTACAAAACGCAATTTTAAGTTAGGCAATCATACTTACACGTACTGAGTGTAGTAGTAAACACCCAATACGGAAGATATTCTGAAAGCTCATTTTGAATCGCAAAACTTGCTAAAACTATCGAACGACAAACCAAGCTCAGAAAGTGTTGTAGATATATTTTATCTCAGCTTTAATTGGTAACCCAGCGCCGTTAACTCCGAAAAATGAAATTATTCTTGCCCACGTTCGCAAAATATTTTCTTCGCGCCCGCTTCATTCTCATGTATCAATTTCCGCTTCCCTGCACGTGCGCCAACACTACCATCAAGCTCACTTGTCCTTTGCACAAAATACGAATTTATTAACATTCTGGAGACGCCCTATTTAATAAATTATTCAAGTTGGAGAGGAGATATGGGAGAAGATGCAGGTATGAGGAGCCTTACTTGACTGATAGACTTTTGCCGCTACCCTTGAATGGTTTAAACTCCTCGGACGTGCCCTCCTTGGAGGTGGAGGGCTTGTCCATGTTGCGGATGAAGCGCAAGTAGCCGGGCTGATAGTCATAATCGGGGATGCCGCGGACGTACGCCGGTTTCGGCGGCGGCGGCTCGGTACGTTCAGAGTCCCGACGGCGTTTGCCATCCAGGCGATTTCCGCTGCCAGCGAACGCCACAAAGCCCGACGGTTCGGGCATCATGTCCGCGGGGTCAAGCGCCATGTCAGCCTCCTCTTTCTTCGCTGGTTGCGGCTCGCTATAGCCGACAGGTGCAGCGAACTCCACCTGGAAACAACGTCGCAATAAAACTGAACCTCCTCATGTAAACATCAGTTGGTTGTACATTCATATCACACTCTATGATACTAATTGCATTCTGTGGCTTTGTCTCTAGCACACAGAGCTCGTATGCCTTCTGGTTGTACTGCACAGCAATGACATCGCCCGTCGTGAGGCATGCGAACGTCCGCAGGCAGTTCTCCAGCACCGCCTTGGGATTGGTGATGTCGAGGAAATCGGGATTGAGCGGTTGAAATTTCGAAAATGTGCCCACTGGAAGCGTGATGGACTCAATTTGCAGCGCGTCACCTTCAGTGAGCACCAAGTTGTGCATCATCCAGAGGGGCAGATAGCATTTGCCTTCATCTGCAATGAACTCCAAGACGCCGCAATGTGTTTGGCGGGAGGTCTTCTTATTCGTGAGCTTGAACAGCATTGGGTAGTTAATGTTCAGGCGAGTGAGCTGCTCCAGTGCAGATGGTGGCATAATAACTGCAAACATAATCAATAACAAATTGGATGTTCACTTTCTGTACACCAGTGAAAGCAAAGGTTTACTTTTTCCGCCCTTTTCAACGTCCTGTCGTTCATTACCAGGGATCATTGCAACTGAAAAGCACTGATAGGTAACATTGAAGGGCCTTGGCATCTCCGGAAAGACATTGAAGCCAAACTGAAACTGACAAATTGAATTCACTACCAAACGCGCCCCTGCACTAGGTGAATAAAGTAATAACTATAGTGTCTGCAAGGCCTCTAGGCTGTGGCCGTACCATGTTAACAGTTGTTTGTTTGAAACACCTCCCAAGTAGAAAGTTGTCGCTGGTTCTGTAAGCTGCGCCGTGCGGCAGGACTCTTCCCAGTGATGACTTTTGCTTTGCAGGTTATAACCTAATATACTTGGTGTTAAAATTAGTGCTGTTTCGGTCCGAGGGAGCTGACTCTCATTGATTTTCTGCGCATGCTGGCCGATCAGCTGATTTATGGCCAAGATTTGACAGGGCGCTCGCCGGGTTTGTTATTGCAGGCGTACAATCGAGGGTGCACGTCAGCGTAGAGAAAGTCCCAAAATTAACGTGTGTCGTCGGGCAACGTCCCCAAAGGCATCAATCTCAATAGTAAGTGGCTGCGCACGCAATCTGACGCGAAACTAGCGATGTGCGCCGATGTTGCAAGCGCCTCGCTCTCCCAAAGTGTTCGCGATCAGGTGGTGTACGCCCTGCGCCGCCAATTTCCAGGTTACAATTGCCTGCCCACAGCGCGCAGCTGCCACGCCATGTTCGACTCCCCGCAACCGCTGGTCGAGCTGTGCCTGGACTGCATAGTCGAACGGCACGCGGAGATCTTCGCGACGTGCTACGTGCGCGACGAGCCCGACGACCGCCTGCGAGGGGCGCGCGGCGCCGAGGTCGACGAGCGCCGCACATTCCGCTTCCCCGACGACGACTTCTACCTCTTCAACGAGCTGAGTGAGAAGCTGCTGGAGCGCTTCAACAGCAAGCGGCTGCTCAACGACCGCACGCTCAGCCTCTTCCGGTCGCGCAACACGCGCCTGAAAACCGTGCGCATCCACGAGGCGAAGATCTCGCCGGAAGCGCTGCGCACGCTGCGCGAACACAAGCTCGCCGAGCTGCACTGCACGCGGCTGGAGAGCATGACGGTGGGGCTGATCCTCGAGTGCATCAGCGAGGAGACGGTGCGCAACCTGACCACGCTGGACGTGTCACGCTGCACGTTCATCGACATCTCGCGGCACAGCATGATGATGCACCTCACCAATCTCAAGCAGCTCAAGTCGCTGAACGTCTCCTTCACGGAGTTCAACCAGCAGACGCTCGAGATGATCTGCGAGGACCTCCAGCTGCTGGAGCATCTGAACATCAGCGGCACGTGGGTGCAGTGCGTGAAGCCGCTGCTGCTGCTGAAGGACCGCCTGCTGGCGTTGGTGGCGAGCGACCTGCGCTGGATCAACAGCATGACGCAGCACATCATCGAGCTGGACGCGCTACGCCACCTGGACATCAGTCTCATCCACGAGCGCTTCGAGGGCATTCAGAACACGGCGATCTGTGACGTGCTGGAAAGCCCGGAGAAGCTGCCCAACCTGGCGTCGTTGGACATCAGCGGCTGGCGCGACCTCATCCCCAAGGGCACGCTACTCACCTACATGAAGTGCCATCCGCACCTGAAGTACCTGGGGCTAGTGCTGAACCCCGTCGCCTTCGAGCTCTTCCTCTCCGAGCCAGAGCAGGAGCTGGAGCTGCGCGTGGCCGGCCTCGGCAACGAGGAGCAGATCATCCTGGCGCTCCGCAAGCACTACGACCGTCACAACTACGTGCAGAAGGCGCTCTACCACCTCTTCCAACTGACGGACACCTTCGCCGCGAGCCGCTCCGACGTCTTTCAGCTGGTGATACTTGCGATGGCGACGCATCCGAAGCGCTTCGGCGTGCAGATGGCCGCCACCGCCTGCCTGTACAATCTCACGCGCGGCGAGATCTCCAAGCAGATCCATCCCAAGTACCTGAGCCGAGCGGTGGACCTGACGCTCGACGCCATGGAGAGCTTCCCCGGCGAGTACCAGCTGCAGAAGAACGCGCTGCTCACGCTCTGCAGCGACCGCATCCTGCAGGACGTGGACTTCGACCGCTACCGCTGCGCCAAGATCGTGCTGGACACGCTGTGCACGTTCGAAGAGGTGCACATGAACCGCATGTCGGTGGCGATCTGCAGCATCCTCGCGGCGAAGATCTCTACTAGGGAGACGTCCGAACTGGGTGGGCAGGCCGCCTACATGAAGAAGCTGCTGGCGATGGTGCGCCAGCGCGTGGACAGTGGCAGCTCGGACATCACGATGAAGTTCACGCTGAGCGCCCTGTGGAACTTGACGGACGAGAGCGCCGCAACGTGCGCGGTGTTTCTCGAAAACGGCGGGGCGGAGCTGTTTCTGGATGTGCTCAAGGTGTTCAAGCGCGACGCCACGGTGGAGACGAAGGTGCTGGGGCTGCTCAACAACATCGCTGAGGTGGATGTGCTGAGGGGGCGGCTGCTG
Source organism: Aenictocupidus jacobsonorum (assembly GCA_010014765.2). Taxonomy (NCBI): domain Eukaryota; kingdom Metazoa; phylum Arthropoda; class Insecta; order Coleoptera; family Staphylinidae; genus Aenictocupidus; species Aenictocupidus jacobsonorum. Next base: position 1,804 of record JAAAKC020126513.1, on the reverse strand, counting down.
GTCGAGCCGCTGGTGAGCGAGCTGTACGAGTTGCTTACCTACGACACGATCGATGTGAGCTACTTCGCCGCAGGAATTGTCGCGCACCTGGCTTCCGACGGCGGCGACAGCTGGCACGTGGAGGAGCTGCCCAGGGAAAAGCTGCTCCAGACGCTGGAGCAGGCCGT
>JAAAKC020126403.1:11497-21691 GCA_010014765.2 Aenictocupidus jacobsonorum | reverse complement strand
CAACGATGTGCGCTGGAACCGCAGCACGCGACGCACGACGCAAACGCGAGCATGCCTTGCCTTCTCCTCTCTGCGGAGCGCAGCGTCTCCCAGCATTGCGCGCGCCGCCCGAGAAAGGAAGCGCCGTATTTACATATTGGGTGAGCCGCCGCTGCCTCCGCCTGCGCCCGCGGCGCGCATCTCCGGAAGCGACACCCGTGCTTAATCTAACAATAAGTCGGCGCAATGTCAGCGCCACGCAGATATCGCGGCGCGCCAGGCCGAGGCTGCGTGTTTTTCGAGTCTCACTGTGCAACTGCCGGCCTTTTACGATCATTGCACGCGTTTACTACAGCCATACAACTACGCCCACGTTCTTGCTTCACTGTCGACCCATTCACGCCGATTTTTCTCCTCTCCCTCCCAAGCGTCGCGCGGCGAAATCTCACTGACACGCGCGTGCCCGTCATTCACCGATCGGCCAACGCAACGCGTCCAAACTGCCCGACTTATTAATCAACTTCATCGCCGGCCAATTTTACGGGCCGCAGGCGGCGCCGTCACACGTAATTTGCGGCGCCGTTTGGTGGAAACAAAAGTATGGTAGGAGCGCGCCAGGGGAAAGAGGCGAAGACGGCAACACATGGCCGCCGCGCTTGCGTAGCTTCTGCTTTTTGAGGCGAAGTTTTGGGCCTGCGCCGGCGCGACTCCGCCGAGTGGATTTAATCCGCAAAGCCGCAATCAAACGCGCGAAGAGAAACAAAGACCAGCGCACGGTAAGCCTGGCCCAGTACCGCATTATTATCATTCATACATTTAATATCTCACCATCTCGCCGTGGAGCCGGCGTTATGCTCCAATTTTAATTAATTTAAAAAATGCGCTCGCGATGGGAGCATGACTCCACCAACCAAGAGCCTCCCAATCTTTAATCTGTCGGCAGCACACCGCGAACCCCCTCCCTCCACGCAGGAGGCGGCTGCATATCTTAATCACAGGTAGTTGGGCAGCTTTTATCAATTTTTATTAAGCCCTGCTGCGACGCGTATGCCACGAGCTGCGAGCTATTCGCGCTGCAATCCGCACTTGCCCAACAGTCCAGCCCATTGAAACAAAATGAGATTGCCAACCGTTAGAACACAATAAAAAATAATTACTTTAATAAAAGTTAATAAACGTAACGAAACGTGCGCGGCGTGTCCGCCGTCCGCGCGGCTCCCATGTCTTCTTCGGCATCGCTCACAGACAGCGCGGGCAACAAAGAGGAGACGGCGGCGAGCGAAATTAGGCGCACCGCATTGCCCGCCAGCCAGCGAGTCAGCCGGCAACGCGCGGCGCAACTGTGCGCGCGGGCGATAATGCAGAGAGAAATTAAATGTTACGAGCGGGCGCCCGCTAGTTGAGATCAGACAAAATCAAACATTTTTGCTACAAGCGCGCCGCATACGTACACAAACGCCGCAGTGACACTGAAATGCAGATTCGAGAATAGTTTAAATCGAGCACCCGCCCCGCAAGTCGCAGACCTTTGAGCACTTGGTATATAATGTTATGAATGCGCAGACCGCGAGTGGCCGATAGGCTCGCGCACCGAGAGTGAGCGACACGTCCGCGCGCCGGGCGCTAGGACGACCGACGGGGTTTTGAAAAGAAGCATGACGTCCATTGACCCATGCAGCGCCGCGTAAAGCAGGAGGAAAACTGCGCGAACCACGCACGCGCCGTGCGCGTACACACATGCAGGGGCACAGGCTGGCTAACGAACAGCAGCGCCACCCTTATTACTTTTTCTTGCGAAGGCACTCCCACGTTTGGTTCGTGCACTTTGGTGGGTTTTCGGGCGGTGTTTCGTAGCCTGCGAACGCGCTGTATGGCGCGGCACGCAGACGCGTCGCAATGCACGAGCACCGGAATGGAATTTGTTTGTTTCTCGCGCGTCCGCAGCGGGCGTCGGCGTGTCGCAAGGCTTGCCGCCGCCGCCGCCGCGGCGCGGAAAAGCGGCTTGATAATTTTATCTATTGGCATTAGAATGGCTTTTTTCGAGCGCCGCCGGCGGCCGTCCGATTGGCCAACGCGCACGCAGCCGGCCAGCCTCGAGCGAGGCGCGCCGAAACGCCGAAAAAACTACCGGCTGCCTGTGCGAGCGACTGCTGCCGTTACTGCACGCTGCACGCAGCACGCGGCCGATTAAAAATAACATCAATTTATTACGATTCGAGTGTGCGCCATCGCCATCGGCCCGCCGGCACCGCAATAGAAGAGCGGCGCAGTCTGACGTCAATGCCGACCGACGCAGTGAAACTACGACGCATTTGCACGCCGACGCTGGCTGCACGACTGGCGGCACTTGCGGCGCTGGAAGATGTGCAATTGCTCACCGAACGGCATGCCGCGCGCTAGAATGGCGCGTGTGGGACTGACGGCGGCGCCGGCGCTGGCAGCGAAAGAGGCAGGATGCATCGTCGTAGGCGGTGCGTGCCCTGACCGCACTGTATGCGTTGTGGCGGCGTACTACTCCCCAGCGCGTGCATTTCCATGGGCCATGTCGACTTCGCGGAGTCGCAGCACCACCGCACCGCGGCGCACTGGCTGACTGGTGCACGGAACGCGGATGCTGCGAGACGCTAGACACTGCAAACGGCGCCGTCAGCGTGATACGCCCGCCGCCGAAATACTGCCTGCCGCGCGCGCCAAAACAACGCGAGGTCGGCGTGCGGTGCTCGGTGGCGGCATCGGCGGCAGGGAGCGCGACACGACGGCGCAAACTGCTGCGGCGCCACACCGCATCGCATCGTGCTGTCGCGCTACACTCACCTTCGTCGCAGTCGTCCGGACAGTCGTCCTTGCCTAACGATTGATCTGCAACACAAAACAAACCGCACGACGGACGTTACGCATTTGCGGGCGGCGATGCTGTCGCGCGCGATGAACGCATACACTCACCCGCCATTTTGTATCACTACCAAAACATAGCCGCTGCCGCTGCGGTAAAAAGGCACGTGATTCCACCCCGATCGGCCGCCACAGGCGCGTTGTTACCAGACAGGGGCTGCCGCCGCTGACTTTAGGACTCTTGCCGTCGCCCGCACACACGCTGTGCGTCCTCTTCGGCGATGTTGGCGCCGCGCACAAATGTACGCCGCTGGCCACTATGTACTCACTGCCGCAACAACTGATTCATCACTTTCGACTTGCGTTTCTTGTGCAATTTTTCTCTTGCAATTGGAATAACATGCGTGGTGCTATGCGCCTCGCATGGGAGGACGACCTTGCGTACAAAAACGCTTTGGTTAGAACGCAGACGAATGCCAACCTGCCGGGCGTAAATGTCACTGGTGGCGCCGCGCCGCGGGAAATTTCAAAACGTTAAATGGCAGGTGAAAAATCCCACGAACACTCAAGACAAACTGCCAAATAAAACCATTGCATCGCCGCAGTGAAAAAGGAGCGTTAACTGAATTCCAAGAAATTTGGGTAACTGTCAGTGACGGATAAGAAACATTCAAACACAAATAGAAACAAAAACTAAAGTTAACCACAAAACCAATATTTGACATCAAAGTAACCAGTAAAGTTACCAATTGTGGAAGCCACCGAGACATTTCTTTTGTTTTAACAATAATAGTTATTTATATATATAGATATATACGCATTTGAAAAATATTTTACAGATTGAAAACATATTTATACATTTTTCTTTCTCTTAACAGTAACCTTTTAAACATTAAAACCGAGGATATGATACAGTGTGCGGTTGTATGACGGCGTTACTCGTCACAAACAAGAGATAAAACTGTGCAACTCACTGCCTTTTATGCCGCTGTTATTTAACCAGAAAAGAGTGATGAAGTAGAACAAGTTCGAAACTAAAATAAATTCTTCAAAAACGAACCGTAAACTAAGGAATAAAATTAAAAATGTATTCTGACCACACTGATGAGCAAAAATGAATGAACTGGGATGGGGGAGGGAGGCTAATAAAAAAACAATAGCTTAAAGCTAAATGTGAGTTGAATGCAGGTCGCGCGTGATAAAACATTGTACTTACAGCAAATGCATCGTGGCTCGTGAAAGTGTCATGCCGGCAATTCCTCCACGTACTTCCAAATGACGGCGCGACACATTGGACACTCGTTTAAAATGTTCGCGCACGCCGTGCAGAAACCCCTATAACACGTTATATACGAAACAGTAAAACAAAAGCAACAGGCGCGCCAACCTTTTCGCTAACGCCACCCAGGTAGTAGCTTTCCAGGGATTTTTTCGCGTTGGAAAAGACACTGTTACGCGTGAATGTTACTTACGAATGATTGCAAGGAATGAGTCGAACGGAAGCCTTCATATCGTAGCAAAGCGTGCAGCTGTCCTCGCGCACGCTCTGCTGGCGCAGCATCGAGAGAAATACGTGGCGTGGCAGTACCTGCTTCTCATCCTGCTGAAGCACGCCGTGCTCGTTGAACGTCGAGAAGGAAACGCCCTCCGGGGGGTGGACAAACGGCTCGGCGCCGAAGTTAAATCGACACTGTTGGAATGACATGAAGCTGGCTGCGGGGAAGAAACCGGACCTGTAAAAATTCACCGCTATTGCCCTCTGACCCAAGCAGGTTGTCGGTGCACTAGTGCAACTTACGCAACCAAACTGAACACGTGCGTGCTCGCAGGCAGGGGAATTCCATTAACGGAGAATACGAAACGCTGCTGATCAAAGTCCAGCAGGCAGCCCAGCACGTCGCCGGGCGTCCAACGCGCCAACATCTGCGGTTCCGATTTCGCATTGTACCAGATGAGTTTGCGGCATCCGTCGTACGCCAACGAGTATTTGTCATCACCAATGCCATATCCCTCCTGTACCAAAAAAATGCCATCAAAATCAACGCCGCTTCTTGCGCAATACGCTTCATACTCCGATAAATACGCACGTGATTCAAAAAGTTGCTGTCTTTCGTCGCCCAGCCAATCTGCATCACGCCCGGCGTGATGATCGTCACTTCGTAGTACCATACTCCGGCATCCGCCTGCGCCGTGCAGCGAACGCTCTCAAAGGAATACGCATCGCAGCGCGCCTCCAGCCCGTCGGCGGAGATCTTCAGGTACTCGCTGACGTCGCTCGTGTTCAGCATCGCGTTGATTTTGGACATATCCATCTCCAAATAGGTGAACGTTCGCTCGTTCATCACGACTGCAATCATAAAATTGTACTGACACACGCCATCGTCATTGCTTCCTGCTCACATAAATTGTCCAGTGCCCATTGAGCACAGAATCCGACCTGCCGCCGAACGAAATGCGTTTCGTGACGCCACGCTTCCAGCAGGGCGATGGGGCACGGCAGCTGTTTCCGCAGCCGCTTCACAATCGTCGCCTTGTTCACGCTCGTCTGAGCAAATTTCTCTAAGGCGATCAACGAAAATAATATCACATGTGGATCGGTTTCAGGTTCCTACGACAAGACGAAAGCAGCGTGTTAAACGAGTCGCAAGTAGTGACGAACGCGATGGAATGCGGTACGTACTAAATTAGTTAACAAATAATCTAAGGTATCGTCGTTCAGGATGCCCTGGCTGCTCGGCCCAGCGAGCTTCTCCGCAATGCAACCGAGCACCACGCAAATATTGCGCTCGCGCGGCGCCGCGTTCCTGCTGTTGAGCGCCCTGTTCTTGGACAAATTGAACATCTTCGCGACGCGCTGCACGCTCTCGCGCGACGGCAGCGGGCAGTCGTCGAGCAACAGCGTGATCACGGACGGACCGAGCGGATCGTGCATCGGTATTACGTTCACCATCGACTTCACCACCTGTATCCAGCCGTCCTCGTTATCCGCAATGTTGTGTAGGCGTAGCATCGATTGTGGCGGCTCCTGTTCACTACAAACACATGCCATGTATTTGTTGCCAACACTATTCACATCACATAAACAAGTTCATCGGCTAGTCAATGCTTACTTGTCAACTAACGTCCCAATACATCCCAGCGTTTGCAGCACAAGGTCGTCGACGGTTTCCGAGTCGGGACAGCCCTTCTCCTCGGCCTCGACGTGACCGGAGGCGGTGATACGCACATAATGGCTGGGAGCATCCTCCGCGGTGGCCGCTTGTCGCCCAGCCGGCTGCGGCGGCGGCGCTGGAACGTACGATTCGCTCTGCTCGCGCTTCTTCTTGCAGAAGCAGGCGCCCATAGCATTATCGTCGGCCCACGCAGCGGCCGCGCACGTTCTCGCCGTCGTTGTGATGGTGGTTGTTACAGCAGGATCAGAAATCACTCCAATGTATGAGCATGCTGTGCCACTCCACTGCTCACCTCAGTGCTGGGGACAATACTGATTAATTGAGCCCAACACACATCTACATCGATAGCTTCAACCATAAAACATCTACCATTGCTGTATCAGTCCACAGCTGTAATCTCTATTGCCTTATCTGCTGTTTGCACTCAATTGTTCCCACAGTTTGGCTGGTTATCTGCCTATAGAAAGATCAATACATATTTCTGATCTTTGATTTGTCTAAACAATGCTAGAACAGAACAAATCTCAATCCAAAGAATGAGCGTATGCGCTGCTCGTTGAATAAGGAGAAGCGGGGAATTTTCGTGCGAACTTACGTGAATGTCCGCGCGAGTGTTGTTGCACGTTGGGCCAGCGACGTGTAACTCAATAAGGTTAACACGTTCCAATTCCACTGCTCGGATTATCAGTAGCGTCGAATCTGTTTACTTTAGTTGAGCTCCTGCTGTTCCCGCGGTCACTGCGACCACGATAAGATCGGAATCGGCTGACTGCACTTGTGTGCCCTTGGCGAGGTGGCGTGCAATTCCGTGTTTACATTGCCGCGCCGGACGGCGCTTACCCGATGCCAGCGTAACGAGTGAAACAAGCGAGACGTAGCACATTCACAATCAGCCAAACGTACCCACATGCGCGCAGCGAAACGTAGTCGTAGATCAGCAGGTCGCACAATTTACATCACATGATCTCAAACGTACACGGTGCGCACACCACGCAAGTACGCAACACAGCGATCTGTCGCTAATTGAAATGATTCTGGAATGCGCACTCATTTGACAGCCAGCAAGAAAACAATATAATGGCGTTGTTGTCAATGTTGCCACGTGCGAAAACGTACGAAAATTCCCCTAGAATTAACATCTGCACCTTTTCACCTTTTTATTTGGCGGACTTAACATAAAAGAACCACATATTGATGATTACTAATTAGATTAAATAAGCCTGGGATAAATTGCATAGAATCTTGTATACCTCCCAATAATTTATAAATGCTGTCAACGATTGATAATCTGGTCATTGACAAACGGCGTCAAGTTACTGTCAAACGTGGCATGCGGGTTACCTTAATATAAATGAAATGCTTGAGTTGCATGGTTGAAAACTAGGTTTTCTAACTTTAATCCCTGTTACCCTAGTAGTTAACAAACATGACGTTTATAAATACCTGGGAGGATTTTGAGAAGGCTGGTGAACGACTTTATCTTCAAGAACCTATGAAGGTGCGGTACACAATGAAATATATCCACTCAAAAAACCAACTGGTATTAAAAATGACTGATGATGTTGTGGTAAGTCATTTAATCTCAAATTCGTCCGCATTTCTTAGCAGTAAAATCAATTAGAAATTGTTTAAATTTCAGTGCCTGCAGTTTAAAACTGAGATTGCCCAAGATGTTAGAAAAATTGACAAATTCATTAACAACCTGATGCGACATATGGCCTCAAAGGAACACTAATCAAACAACCATTTGTTAAGTAAGCTAATTAAGGTGGTTTTTTTTGTACTGCCACAAGGAGAAGGCAACTCACACAGTAATTACAGAATTGATGTAATTCAGAGGAATTATATTTTTGTTAATTTTCCTTTACAATTTAACTTACTAATATTTAAATGTTTAATGTAAACCTTGAATGATTCATATAGAAATAAAAGAATCAACAACTTTTCATTGCTACTGCAATGTTTCCAATGTTGCACACCTATACTGCCTGCTGTTAGTATTGCGACACAATACTTGGTTACTTTTTCCAGTAGAAAAGAAGTGCAACAAAGCTGTAAGGGGAATGTAGCCAATACCTTGACCTGTGCCATTAGCCAGGGAGATGCCGCCCATGGTGACAAAACCGATGATTTCCCGTGAAGAGGATGTTCTCAAGCCTGAATCGCCAATCGGCGGCAGCCAAAGCTCGCGCATTTTTTGTTGAAATGTTTGAGAGACGCTCCTATCAATGAAAACTGCAAGCGACTTAGCTCTACTTACGTGACGCTTTCTTTTCAAGCGCTGTAGCAGCGTTTTATGCTCCTTACGGAGCTTGTCACGCTCCTCTTTGTGGACGTCTCTTCGTTTACTCTCTGTGGGCGACGAATTCACATCAGACTTTGATTTTGGGAGACAGATCATGGTGTATCTTGAAACAACACCCCTCTTTAGGGTGATCTTCACTGGCACTAAGTAATTTTCTTCACTGGGTGGAACAAACTTGTGATTTCGATTAATCAAATGCAGCTGCAAATGTCATGCAATGTTAATAAATACTATACAATTACTTTGCTTAGTTTTAATTCCAGGATTGTCTCACCTGCAAGTCTGCCAAAACTTTCTTATTTCTGAGCACAGAAAACCGATGAATTTCCTCAACCTGCCGCCGCCAGTCATTAAGTAAAGCTTTCCAATTACAAGTCAATGGACTAAAGGACGCAAATTTATTGAAGTTGGGTCTTTTGTTTGGTGGCAAGCGAAAATATCTTGTACGTTGTTCCTCGTCCAGCATGTTTTGATCCTGTTCGCCGGCTTTCGTATCCGGAGGGAATAAATCCTGCCGACAGAGCTCGAAATTGATATGTCCTGTTTCCCTGAGCCCTCCGGCTCGAGCGCCCCACATGATGAAGCAGATCCAGGTGCTTTGCGCCCATCCTTTCGGAATAATTACATCCCAACCAGTACAATATCCTAAACAACAGCATTTATTAATTATCGAACGATGTAGAAATAATGTTCATTACCTGTTTTCGCATTGCCAGGTCTTTGAATCAACATAAAAGGTATGTTTGCACCTTGTGTCATCAGTTCACTGCCAGGAACTAACAACTGAGACCTCAACTCATTAATGGCAGCATTGGAAATCTTACTATCAGTGACCTTCTTTCTGATAGCAGCATCCCAAATTGGCCCATTTGCAAGTCCTTTGGGTGGCGGGATATTTTTTGTGTCCCCTTCAGGATGTAGTGCTTTGGTCCTTTGATTCGGCATGTTAAGGCGCGGATCTGTAGCAATTAGCGAAAATACAATGTGTGGACTAAGAATAGAAGTATTTTGTGCTTGTTTCACATTATTCCAGTAGTCATTTTGCTCTGAAAACAATTGTCTTTGTTCATCCTCTTCTAGGTACTCCTGCAGCCATGGATTGAGGTCCAAAGAAGCATTTACAGGTTGCATTGCTTTGGCAAGAACTGCCTGAGATAATGGTCCTGTGAGTCGGAACCTATTTAACTCAAATCTTAGGTCAATTATTTGTACTTTTTTATTATTCCATTCTTTCCTTGGCAGGTTATCTTCAGTCTCCATAGCTGTAGTGTCCAACAAGTCAAAGAGCATAATTAATTCCTCTAAAACCTCCTGAAAGTATGCTGCATGCACCCAGAGCCAAATTTTACTCTTTTTCGATCCTATATCTTCAGGTTTCCAGTTGAACATCACATTGCCTATTGCTGCACTTCCAGACTGTTTATACAACATCACATCACCTTCTCGATTCCCAGATATATATGCTTTTGCATGGATAGATAATCCCTCTTCAGATCTAGTGATCTTTTTGAATCCTTCAATTAGTACCCTTTCCTTTGCTTTAACTTCAATACATCCAATATAGGAAATATCCTGCAGTAAGCAGTGCTTCATTGTGGCCCTGTAACATGCTTTAAATGCTTTATCAGTGGGTCGATGCGGAATCTTGTAGGACCACTTGTTGATCATGTGAAACCTCTTAGCATGCCAGATGTGAGTCTCCAACCATTTGTTTTCCCTTTGTCTGCGCGTGATCTCTGCATTCAGAAGTTTACGTCTTCTCCTGTACTTCCTGGAAGGTCGTTTTGGCTTTGGTGGCAAGCCAGACTTCTCCAGCTGGCTCTTGTGCGCCTGTTTAATACTTTTCGGCACACGTTTGGTGCTATGGCCCATAACACGCCGACGCATGTGTCGCGGGAGTTTTTG
>JAAAKC020125851.1:0-25670 GCA_010014765.2 Aenictocupidus jacobsonorum | reverse complement strand
ATTTGCATATAAGATATCTAGCACCCCTAGCACCGCGGAGTTTTCTTCTTCTTATTGTGTTTCCTCAACAGTCATACATTGAAGTTCCTAATGCTCTCCATGATATGCGCTTACCTGGTTCTCTGCCCCATATATACCAGCGCCGGCTCCGGTTTCGTTCTTGGCACCTTCCGTTTACCATATTTCCCCTCGTATGGTTTTCTGGATATGTCCATTTGTCCATTCATTTCTTTCTGGTATCACGACCTTGTATTAATTAAAGCTAATGTGTCCCGATATCATATCTGGTCTCATATAGAATTCGTCAATGCCCTGCAATGGTCCAAAGATAGCTTTCTTGTGCGTTGAGGTGCTGACCTTGTGTCTATTGCAAGTTAGTCTGTATGCTGCCCTTGTCGCTTCCCCTATGACGTGTAGGTCAAGTGGCGGAAGGTTCAGCATTCTTTCGATGGCCATCAGGGGGTAGATTTCATGACTCTTGGGGCCATACGACATGCCATACTTTGGAGCCTGGCTGGCTTCTTCGCCTTTGTTGTACGGTTCATCTGATGAGCCCATGCTATGATGCCATAGGTCACTATGGGTCTGACAACCGCAGTGTATGTTCAGATGCATAGTTTCGGCGTTAGTCCATATGCATTCCCAGCCATCGTCTTCATAGAGAACATTGCTCTTGTTGCTTTCTCGCAGATGTAGTCGAGGTGTGCGTTGATGATGAGTTTGAAGTCAAGTATGACACCAAGCAGTTTCACCTCCTTCGTCACTACGAGAGGATCTCCACTCATTCGGATTTCCTTTATGTCGGTCTTTTGTCTCCTCGTGAAAGGAACGAGTTTCGCCTTCGACGGGTTGACTCCAAGACCTTTCTTTTAACACCATCTATCTACCTTAAGTAAGGCTTCCCGCATGTTGTCTAAGATAACAGATCCGAACTTGCCCGAGATGATGATGGTGATATCGTCTGCATATCCTATGCAGAGACGGCTTTCTCCGTCTACCGTTTGTATAAGATCTTCAACCACGAGACTCTACAGGAGCGGGGGTAGTACTCCTCCCTGTGGACATGCCTTGGCAACGATTGCCGCAGTCTCCACATTGTTTAATGATGTAGTTAAATGCACCCATTGCGATTTCCTTGTTACCTAGGGTTTTCTCGCATTTTTCTACCACTGCTTGAATGGCAGTATCTCCGGATTATCTTGCTTGGTATGCATATTGATTCCTATGCAGTGTTCTGTACACCAGTGTATGTTCTCCAATATGTCTATCTTTTGTACTACAGACATCAAGCTGATGGATCTGTAGGATTTGGATTCAGAGTAGTTTGTTCTGTCCGGTTTGGGCATGAACACTACTTTTACCCTTCTCCAGATGGTAGATATGAAAGCTAGTGCTTCAGTCTGGAGTGTAGCTTAGCAGTTCCCTTCTGAATAAGTATCGGGTAGATGCCGTCCTTGCCTGGGGACTTCTATAGCCTAAATTTGCTTAACGCCCATTGTAGGTTTCCTGTGTTTATGATTTCCCCCGCTTCTCGAATTGATCTTAGGCTGCGTAGCGCCCACCCTTTGGGTACCCTGGTTTTTGATTTGTCGAGTATTCATGTTCGGTCCAACGAGTAGGGAGGAAATAAAGGTCACCATGCGCAGTGCCCCCTTACGTATGGAAGGTTAAATTGAAACCGGGTTTTTCCTGGTTCCCGGAGTTCAAATGATAGAAACTAGGCTGCTCCCTAGTCATGCATCCGTTGGCCCATGCTGTTCCACCGTGGATTGAGGTATTGGTTATAATATAGGTATATATTGAGGTAATGGTGGTTTTCTTTCCACCTTGGTCCATTCGGTGAAGCAAAGACCCCCGGCATACCGCTTGGCCCGTGAGACATGACCACGACAACCTTGCGCATATGACGGTTTTGCAGTTGGTCGGTCTGATAACAAACCTCTCCAAGCTGGCATCGTTGCCCCTGTGCAGGCTCTAAGCCACGACACGACAGCTGAGCAGGGAGAGTTGATCCGAGGCGTGGCTTTTCGATGTGACTTATTGGTGTATCCACCTCATGCACTACCTTATCCGCCCGCTAACCATAAACCGCGTTTGCACGCTGACTTTATGGCCGTTCTCCTATCCGCCACCTGGAGACGCGCTCGGTATCCCTCAAGCCTCGACTGAATGATGGATAGGTAGAGACTAATACTATCAGTTCAAGGTTCTCATATATATGTTGTTTGAATTTGACGAGAACCTCTTCAAGAGATCTGTTCATATAAAGAGAAGCTCTTTAAGAGACCTGTGTGTAAAACGAGAATCTGCTTAAGAAATCTGTTTATAAAAGGAGACCTCTTCGAGAGATCTCTTTGTATGAAGCTTCATGATCCCCATCCAGTTCACCTTGTGCGGCGACAAGTCTTGGAATACCGCGTAGGCTTTTTGCGATGTTATGGATAACACATACTACAGTAATGCATCTTGTTATACAGCATAAAACTAAAACCTAGCATGGACAATGTGAACACAGCTTGTTGAAACATGCTTTTCATGCGCTTTTCATGAAAATATTTACAATATCAATGCTTTGTCTTGAGCATATGATCAAAGGTTGGTCATTACTGATATGGACTGGATGGGTTCATAAAGCTGAAGTAGAGTGGCATCTAGTTGCTAATTTTGATTTAATAATTGTAGTTTAATAAGTGTAATATTATCAAGTTTCGATTTTATGGCATCAAATCTTGATAAGTTAGCTGCAAATATTCCGTGCTCAAGGCAGAGTTTCAAAATTTAAATGAAAGCAAGATGCATTTGCTAATAAGCAAGTGCAGGCGAGTATATGTATTTCGCAACCAGCACAGTTAATACGTAATATCAACAACGACAATATGCAGAGTAGGTGAGCATAGAGACCTCGGCGGAATGGAGGCTCAAGCATAAGCGTTTTTGCTTATCAATCATCCATTTCATCCAAGCACCATATTGACTGCAAGGAGAGTGGAGAATGACTCATACCATCTCACCAAACGTTAGCTACAGTACTTATTCAGTCTCACCCATCTTGCATATTCCCCTCCATTGGGGGAATATGATTTTACTCAGTCTCTCTCGCTCACACACACCCACACACACATATATTGAGCGCAATTGTAGTTTTGCATTAATTCATTCCGATTAGTAATTACTTTATATGCATACTGTATATGCATACTCTCTCTCTGAATCTAATGTAATGTAATAACAATGATGATGATTATTGTATACAATATTTGGCAGTGCAAGTAGCAAAACTCTACAAACTTCTTGCGGTTGTTGCTGCTTGCGGTTAGGCCGTCGATTTGTATTCTTCCAGACTTTTTCTAGGAATCTTTGCGCATTTACACTTAACTTCCATAGGTTGCGAGCCTTGCCTAAGATGAAAGGGCGGGTACAGGTGTTAAGAAATGCTCCTGTCGGTATTTCAACCACGGTCAGTTAGGTGCAATTTCCTATACAAACTAAACACAATATATTAATGAACTCTGATACTGACTTATTTATCAAGACATATGATGATTCTTGCATCGGCTTAAATTTTACCAAGACGCTGTCTACTGAAGGTGCACGAGTTTGCCGCCGTAACCTGTATTGCATTTGTATCGTTTCACATATGCATATATATTGGGTAGTAGTAGTAGTAGTAGTAGTGGTAGGACTAATAGTTCGTGCACACGCTAAAGCAGTAGCCTTTGCTCTTATCATCCAATGTATTCGAAGGCAGAACATTGACCGCTCAGCTGGAGAATGACTTTTGGTAGTAGTTTAGTAGTAGTAGAAGCAAGCGTATGTTAAAAATTAATTGTATCCTAGGCAACAGCACATTGACCGCTCAGCTGGGGAATGACTTATTCCATCTCACTTGACATTAGCAAAATACCATATTACTTGCTCACTCCCCCTCATACATGTTTTACTATACTTCCAATGGAACATCACTCCATTATGTTTACATTATTTTCGACTGGCCGCCTTGCTTAAATTCTTTTGCTTATCATCAATTGTATTTGAGGCAGCATCAGCAGAACATTGACCGCTCAACTGGAGAATGCGCCATTTCATCACACTTGAGATTAGTGAAATGCCATAGTGCACCGCGATACTGACAAGCTTAAAGGACAAGATTACGTGATTGGGTGACATAATCTCCACTGGTCTTGACTCTCCCGTGTAAACCTTGTGGGATTTTGAGACAGAAGTCTTATTGACATTCGCAAACCATACCGTAGACACAAGATTCGCAATCCCCGAATTCAGCAATCGTATTCTCAACATTTTCTAATAATTAATTCAAACAGTATGATTTCTTGCAGAACTGTGAAATTCAAATTGTTACGAGAAGCGGGGGGCACGATCAGCTCAAATTTCTGGTCTTGACTCCCTTATGTAAACCTTATCCGATTTTGAGCCACCTTTAGCCGACATACACACTTTTAGTTGACTTAGTGCATAGTGTGTTAAAAAGGCATTCACCAACCAAAGCGAGGGGCGCGCGCTCTATCTCGACGTTGTAGTTCCGACATTCAGCACCAGCGAGCATTCATTTGTCTAAATTGGTAATTAACCGAACTAAGATTCTAAGTGGCGACATCTACTGCCAAACGTCTCTAACTTTAGCCGAGTTACACATCGTTTAGCCGAGATTCAAACTATTTAGTGGTCTCGACCACCTCTTATGATGAGGGAACACCGCCACCTCCTCATAGAGAATTACACGGGAGGCGGTTCCTGAACTCTCACAAACCCCCTACTCACTGATTCCCATATACACACGCACCCTAGGGAATACAACAGACACCCACCTACGACCTTCAAACCAACCAATCAAAATGCAAATTAAATCAAACGGATGTACCATGTTATTCTTATGGACTCCAATATCTCCTGTTCCCTGATATTTTTACATTTCCTTCTTTGGGTGCCAGAAGGTCTATGTGCGGATACCCTCTTTAACTCGGCATGAGTGTTGGTAGGCTGCGTAGTGCCCCCTGTGTTTTTCCTTTTTAGTGCCTCCATATTTGGTCTCACGAGAAGGGAGAAAGTAATGGTCGCCATCCGCCTGGTTGACACTGGACTGCTTCCTAAGTCCTTAGCACATGCTGTTCCACCCTAGATTGAGGTGTTTTGGTTATGTTGGTTTTCCTTCCACCTTGGGGCTGTGCAATAAAGCAATGACCTCCAACATACTGATTGGCCCACGAGACATGATACACGGCAGACTTGCACGAATAACGGCTTTAAAGCGTCGTTACCCCTATACAGACTCTAAGACACGACATCTCTACGGCACGACAGCCGAGTAGGGGGAGTTGGTCTGCGATGTAGCTTTTCCATGTATCTTATTAGCATTTCCACCCCATTCAAGGGGCTGCGGCGCTTTCTAGGAATGCTGAATTTCTATCGACGTTTTATGAATAACGCCGCTGCTGACCAGGCAGTTTTGAATAACTTTCTCAAAGAGAACGTGAAGGGAAAGGAATCCATATCATGGACCAGCGCCGGAGAGGCAGCCTTTCAACGTTGTAAGGAGAGTCTGGTCGCAGCTACCCTACTAGCTCACCCACAATTTTACGCACCGTTAAGTCTAACTTGCGACGCGTCAGATCATGCGATAGGAGGAGTCCTGAGCCAGCATGTCGCCGAGGGCGATCAGCCCCTGGGATCCTTCTCCAGGAAGTTGTCAGGCGCAGAGTGCAAGTACAGCACCTTCGATAGGGAGCTCCTAGCTATATACTCGTCGAGCAGGCACTTCCGACACATGCTGGAAAGTAGAACGTTTACCGTCTACACCGATCATAAGCCACTTGTCAGCGCGTTAAAAAAACGGTGCGAGTCCTTCTCGCCGAGGCAATTCCGCCACCTGGACTTTATCAGCCAATTTACGACGGATATCCAGCATGTATCCGGCGAAGAGAACGCCGTCGCAGATACTCTCTCAGGCTTAGAAGGCATGAGGATAGATTTCACCGCGCTGGCAGAAGAGCAGTTAACCAACAAGGAAGCGGAACATTACCGCAAGGCAGAAACGGCGCTCGAACTGACTGAGGTTCCTATATTCGGCACGGACTTCTTCCTGACCTGTGATGTGTCTACGGGGAAAAACCGTCCATTCCTCACACCCAGGTTCTGCAGAGCTGCCTTTGACAGCCTGCATGGGACATCGCACCCAGGGATCAAGCCCACCGTGAAACTAATCGCGGAACGATACGTTTGGCCGTCGCTAAACCGGGATTGCCGCAAGATTGACGCGTCACATGCAGACGCCTGTAGAAACCTTCACTGCGCCCTCATCGCATTTCGAACATGTGCACCTCGATCTCATAGTCATGCCCGTCTCAGAAAGTTGCAGGTACTGCCTCACCTGCGTGGATCGATACACACGGGGGCCGGAAGCTTATCCTTTGCGGGATCAAGAAGCTGAAACCGTCGCTTTGGCATTCTACAAGAACTGGGTAGCCCGATTTGGCACGCCCCTTTGAGTAACGACGGATCAAGGACGCCAGTTCGAATCCCATCTGTTCCGACACCTGAATCGGCTGATGGAATGCGAGCACCTGAGGACAACCGCGTATCATCCTCAGGCCAATGGAATGGTGGAGCGGATGCCAACTCAAGTCCGCAATCAGGTGTCATAACACCGCTAGTTGGACACGAGTGTTACCAACAACACGGGCCGCCTGGAAAGAAGATCTCCAGGCAAGTAGCGCCGAAATAGTTTACGGGCAAACGTTACGACTTCCCGCCGAGTTCTTGGCGCCCTCGACTGAAATAGTCCCCGAAGAGCAGTTCGTGCGGCAGTTGCGCGCGGACATGCGCACCCTGAGACCGTCCCAGGAAAGACACCACGACGAGCGCAAGGTCTTCATGTTTAAGGACCTCGCCAGGTGTTCCCACGCGTTCGTTCGTAGGGATTGTCACCGGACGATTCTGCAGCCACCCTATGACGGACCATTCCGAGTAGTCACCCATGCGGAGAAGACCATCACCGTGGAACGTAACGGTCAACAAGTGGTAGTATCGCTGGATCGGGTTAAACCTGCTTTCTTCTGCGATCCCTGCGAACCCTGTCAACTACCAATTGCCAAACCACCCATGACGCAGCTACAGAACCAATCGCCTGCCGCAGAGGACCCACCTCTAGCAACAACTACTCCAGCACCCCTGTCACGCCGGTCCCAACGAAAAGTCCGGTTCCCTGATTTTTATCAAGCCGGCTACCCTTAAGACCTACCATATCTTTATATAACGTCATACGACTGGAGGGGGAGTAATGTGGCGGTTCACCACAACTGCGGGTGCCTACCCTGATTAGTGCGAGGCAGGCCTTGGGTCACCATGACTACCGGTGCCTGCTATGTGTAGTGCGAGACAGGTCTTAAATTCAATTGTTTTGTTTATTATTATTTATTATTAATTGTTTGAATTATTTAGTTATTTGTAGTAGGCCAGGAAAAATTTCCTTATTGTGTATATTCGGCGACAGCAGGGAGTCGGTGAGTCCGAGTGATTGAAGTTAGATCGCCTCGTGGCAATTGTCTCTCCTCCGTTCCCACACTGAAGAGCATTTCTTCATATTTGTTGGCAAAGTTATAAGTTTTAAGTTGTGGATCGACTCTACGATTGAGACCCCACAATATTATATGATTTCATTATTTCCTCAAACTGTTTCTTTTCTTCGAATAGACCACTTAGGACCACGCTCGATCGCATGCGAATCTCCTTACCTGGCAAACATGCGACTTGACGTCCAGTGGTCAACTCTGGGCCCCAAACTAGTTATTGTAAAATTATTTGAAATTATTGGTTTGTAAATTCTTAAGTTTAACCTTTGCGGTACATTGCTGCATTTCGTGTCACGTATAAATGGGTTCCAATAAAATAAAACGGACGTTTCATAGTAACCTGCGTTATTCTCTGCAAAACCTTCGTCCCAGACATTATGGGCCCAGAGAAATCGTGTCGGTAGTGAATTCAAAAAATTGCGTGCGTATCGAAAATGGCCGCGAGATCAGGTATCGCCGTATCGGGGCTCTCGGCCGGAACAATTACGATTCCAGGAAGCTTCACATGGAAGCACTGGTTGAAAAAAAACAAGGAATGGGGCTACGTTTAAGGCAACAAAACAAAATCCGAGGTAATCGAAAGCGACGTTACAAATCGAAATAGGCGCGAGAATTGGATGAATTCCCATGCAAAGGCGAAATCGGACATTATACGGTCGATTAGCTCGTCCGAGTTAAAGCAGATTAAAGGCAGCGCTACCTAACCTGAAGTATGGCTACGCCTTGAAGGAATATACCAATCGAAGGGACCATCGAGGAAGGCGACGCTCTTAAAGCAGCTCATTTTGCAAGGGATGCAAAGCGGGGGAGACGTACGCAATCATTTGCGATGATTTTTCGACGCCGTCAACAAGCCTTCCGAGGTGGAAGTAGAGATTAACAAGGACCTATTGGTAATATTGTCATTAAATTGTCCTTCATCGAATTTCGACAATTTCTGTTGCGCAATTGAGTCGCGCAATGACTCACAGGAGCACGAAGCTCTACGCGTGAAAATCATCGAGGAGTGCGACGCTCGCCGACAAGATAAACACAGTGACGATGTAAACGCTCTTTTCGCGAGGAAACGCAACTACTGGAAATCGCAGAAGCCGAAGGACGTCCCATCATCGACCAGCGATGCGGATTTGAAGAGTTTCAAGGACATTATGTGGTGGAGTGCATCGTGAGCAGAACGCTAAAACTACCTCCAAATATTTATTTTTGGCCGAAACCAGGCACAAAAGGGCAAGTTTACGGACAACCGTCGAATACGCGTCGGACACGTACACGACTCGCGGAGAAGAAGAAGGTTGGTGTCTTGATAGGGGGTAGTAGATTATTTGTGACAGTTCTGGAACCTCCTCCCGTGTAAATTCTCCATAAGGAGGAGAAGTAGGTCGACCTCCTCTCGGTCTCCTTCTTACGGGGAATTAGCATGCCTCCTCCGGGCGAAAGCGAAGGCACTCGGCGATAGATGATGCCACTGGAGTTTGAATCTCAGCTAAACGGTGTGCAACTCGGCTAAATATACAAATGTTTGGTAATAGATTTCGTCACTTGCAATCTTAGTTCGGACACTCACAAATTTAGGCATGTGAGCGCTCGCTGGGGCGCTGAATGTCGGAACAACAACGTCGAGATCGAGCGCTCGCGCCCCCCGCTGTGGTTGATGAATGTCGGATCTAAGATTTAACTTCTGGCTCAAAATCCCATAAGTTTTACATGGGGGGAGTCAAGACCAGTCACGTGACCTAGCTCCTATTCTCTGATTGGTCAGCAATTTTAGCTCGATATTCGAGCTTATCCTCCTCCCTCTTACTGCTCAGCTAAAGTTCAATGCGCGGACTAGCGTCAGCCTCGTCAGCATGTGAATGACTTCGCAGACGATGGTGGATCAAGATTCAACAACATGGTTCTTTCCAAAATGCAGACGTGAAGTCATCTAGACGTAAAGTCAGCGAAACGACTCATGAAGTTGAACATTGGTTGCCATCGAAACGATGATGGATGAAGTTTCAACAACCTGCTTCTTGCTATCATCCAGAAGCGAAGTCAGCAAAGCCATTCATTCATATCATTGAAACATGATTCGCCATTGTTTCAACAGTAAGTCAACACTTAATGCTGGACCGATCAATTTTACCGCAACCATCGCGAAGTAAAGATCGACATGGAAGTTATTCTTCCGAAATGAAAAATTAATATTGAGCCGGTGTTAGTCACGCCACCACCAAAGAAAAGTCGTACTACGTTTGCACCAGCATCTTACCACACTAGGAAAACCCGATCGATTCAAGACGAATGCATTACGAGTGAAGAAATGCTGGAAAGAGCACGACTCATGGAGAAAATGCAGCAAGAACAACTGAAGCGGCCACGGCAGCAGCAACAAATGAAGGTTGAAAAATAGGAAGAAATCAAAGAACGACACATGGAGAAGATGCAGCAGCCGCAACTACAGCAGCCACAAATGAAGATTGAAGAAAATTAAGAAATCAATGAAGTAGATGATACTGATGATGAAGGAGTTGATGAAGTTGATGCCGAAGAAGAACTAGAAGGTAGTGAGGATAATGTCATTAACGTTGATGATGACGATGATAACGGCATTAGTTCTTCACAGAAGAAGTCAACCTGTACTGATGAGGAATCGATGTGTGGAAGAAATCCACACACCGTTTGGAATAAAAAAACTGTAGAAATAATGAATTCCAATGCCCTCAATCAATACCTCCAATCATTTTACCGGCGAAGTATTCCAACTTGGACGTCGACCGCTTAAACTGCGTGCAGCGAGCACTTATGTACAAAGACTTCAAGAAGAGCGGAACATACTTTATTCACAATATTGAGTTCACGCGCTTCTATTAAAAAGTATCTATAATTTTGTGAATTCTTTTAATAATAATAATAATAATAATAATAATAATAATAATAATAATAATACATCAAATTTTTGGTATTTATTAAATAATAATGTTTAATAAATAAATTATTATGTCTGCCAAATATAAAGCTTTATATTCCATCTTTTACAAGTTTCAGGTTTTCAAGGCTATAAAATGCCAGCTCGTTAGCGCTACTTTCATTTCTTACTACGAAATTCCTTCGATGAACGAGTATTAGTAACTTAGTTTCCCTTATCTTGATTACCAGTGGTCATATAATCAAAAAAGTTTTATTTTATTTTTTCCATATTCATTTATTGCAATGACATTTTCCTTCGAACAAACAGCATATGATATAAAATGATTTGAACCGTCAAAAATCCATTGCTTTTGAAATTTAATATAATCTGACTCATGTTCTAAGTTAATAATTTCGGGATAAAAATTCTTCAAAAACTCTTGTTTTTGTACACCCTTCACGATTAGGACTTGAGCAGGATGCGCTATCATAATGATATGAATGTGGTGCAGTTCGAAGTTTCCATCGTTATACTTGATTCCATGATATTTTCTTTCTAGCCGTAACAACGTTCGTTGATGCTTCGGAGAAAAGTTTGTGAATTTAACTGGTGACTTGAACAAATATGTTTTAATATCTTTGCCGTCATATGTCAACGACAGTTCTTTCGCGATAAATCGTGGTGCTACAAATTTCCATGAACAAGATTTTGCCTCCCATAACAAGGCAATATGCACGTGTGTGTGCTGAAAATGGCGATCTGGCGCCTCATTTTATTTCGAAACATCAAACACATATACTATTGACTTCACAAAGTCTTCAACTGATAGAAACGATTCATTTGATGGCATTGCATTATAACTACTTTAAAAGCCGGTGTACATTTTATTTGGAGGCAAATACTACTTTGTGTGGGATGAAAGCCCCTGGAAAACTGAAACCACCGGCGCCCGTGATCTTTAATTATACCTCGGTGAGGACTCGATTGCGGTGGCCATGCCGTAAAACATAAACATCGCGCAACGGGTGACTAGATCACACGTGCACATAAACGCGTGACGTCGACCGCGGGAGATTCAAAATCTCCAATATTTTGGTATGTCCAAGTTCATATAGTTATAAGGATAAGCTTCAGAGTTCAAGTAAATTTTTACATTTCGAATATTGCAATGATCAAATTTGCTCACATCTGGCTTCTTCAGAGCCGTGCTCGTTTTCACCGACCGATCATCTTGTTCGGCTGATCATTTCTAATAAGTTTCAATCTCAATTCGTTATTAATTTTAATATGGGGAATGTGCCATGTGATTGCTTCGATCGTAACTCCCGAGTCACTGTTCGATTTGAAAATATCCTTATCGATTCGTGAAAGCAACAAAACCAAGTCCTGCTTAACACTCGTTAGAATATTGCTATAATCTGAAGTAAATCCAACCCAGACCTTAAGTGGGAAGTGAATATGTATTCTATACTCCGTCATTGCTGTAATTCGGCAAATATTTAACTGCATCCCAGCCGGCAATCGAAAGCGATGTGGTTTTCTTACTCATGAGTAGATAACCTCTAATTGTACTTAAAATTCTAGTGTCTCGTACTTTATCAACTTTAACGCCATTAAGCTCACAACGCATCTCGTCAAATAGAAAACTAAAGCCATTGCGTACAATGGCTTGATATTCCATTGCGTCTCCTTCTTTACTGCCTTTGATTTTACTAGTAATACGAATATAACTTTCGCTCGGAAGCGTAAGAAAATCTTGTTGATTAATTTGAATACGAATTTCGCCGATATTCGAATAGTTTTGGCTTCGTGGTTGATAGGTGTGGTATTCATTCTTCATGATGGCTTCATCAAATGCAACTGCGTTGAATATGTCGAGGGAGTTCTCCATTTTATTTGTTTGTTTCTTTAGCCGGTATCCATGATCTTGCAACTTCTGCAGAGAAGAAGGTGTTACGGAATTATTAAATACATATAACTGCAGCAAAGCATAACATTCAGTTGCAAATTGAAACTTGAAGTTGTCGTCGTCGTCATCGACGCCAATATGCCTATCAATAAATTTGGAGAAACGTCAGGATCTGTTCATAGTTTTAAAACTGAACGCATCCAGCGTCCCATAGGATACGTATTAACTTCAGACGGTCTTTGGAACGTGGAGAGGAGACAAGTTAAGAATATTGGCGAACCAACGGATCTAAACGATGCAGTTAGAAAGCAAACCGTTGAAGCTCATTCGAATCGACATGAAAAGTTTCTGGAAGACTTAGTTGTACGAACTATGCAGAGTAGAGGGTTTGTGAGAGTTCTGCGCCCGCCTCCCATGTAAAATCTCCATAAGGAGGTGGAGGCGTTCCCCCACCACTAAATGGTTTGAATCTCGGCTAAAGGTATGGGGCATTGGCAGATAGATGGCGCTGGTAGGGTTTGAATCTCGGCGAATGGGTTAGGAGTGTGGACATTGGCGGATAGATGGCGCCACTAGGGCAAATTTTTAAATTAATGAGCGCTCGCTGGTGGTTCCAGTATTCACCATCAGCGAGCGCTCACTGGAGGCATTGGCGGCTAGATGGCGCTGGTAGGTTTGGCGATAGATGTCGCCACTTGTGTTTACATCTCACAATCAGCTAAACGGTGTGCAACTCGGCTAAATATGGAGACGTGGGGCAATAGATATCGCCACTTGCGATCTTAGTTCGGACGCACACAAATTTAGGCAAATGAGCGCTCCCTGAGACGCCGAATATCGGAACTACAATGTCGAGATCGAACCCCCCCCCGATGTGGTTGATGAATGTCGGATCTAAGATTTAACTTCTGGTTCAAAATCCCATAAGTTTTACATGGGGGGAGTCAAGACCAGTCACATGACCTAGCTTCTATCCTCTGAGCATTTCGCGAAAGGTGAAGTGTGATGAAATGGGATTATTCTTCAGCTGAGCGCCAATGTACTGCTGCTGCTGCTGCTGCGTTGGATACAATCGATGATAAGCAAAAAACGCTGATACATTACCACGCGCTCACTACTACTTCTATTAGTAAATATTCGTACGCATGTAATCGGATACCAATGCATTACACGTACCAACGGTAAAGTCGTGCACCGGCAGTAGGCAGCACCTTGCTAAAAATTCTAGAGGATGAGAAGGAGGTGAAAGAGGAAGTAGATTATTGCCAGCATATTAATAATAATCGTATTAATATCCAAGATTTTGCGGCAAGCATTTAGTCAGTGTTCAGAACTCAAACTTAAAACATCTAATATTCAGTCAGTCATTCAGTCAGTGTTCAGACTCATACTACACCTTTACTATCTACTAACGAATCTAATTTCCCTATAATATCAATTCCTGGAAGAGAAGATGATGGACTTCCGGAACTCGACTTCCTCGATGAATTTATCAACTCGTGCGGCAAGCATGAGAAGGATGACAACAACAAAGAAGCAAATGTAGTAGAATACGACATCCTCGATAAATATATCAACTCATGCGACAACCAGAACAAGAAGAAGGATGACAAGAACAATGAAGGAAAGGAGGTAGAATGTAAACAAACAACAACAACGGCAATAAAAACCTTATTATTAGAACTTATTATGTGGGATGAGTGGAGTCAATTTGTATATCACTTTGCAACACTTTCATCATACTTTACCCAAACGATCAAATGTAGAATTTGTGAAACATGTGGAAGCAAAGTAACGCAACCATTAGTGATTGATTGGCAAAATAGATCTCAAGTTATGTTCATTAAGAAGCAGAAAACAAAATATGTGAGTTTGAAGAAACTTCATTTCAGTGTATTGTTGTCAAAAGTTGATTTTCACCAGTTAATTGAGGTTAATAAATTAATTTCTTTGCAACTGAAGAGATTTGGTAAAATGCAATTCACGTCTTTTTATAATTCTCTTGTGCACTCAATTGCCAATTCAAAGCAATCTTCACCAGATATAGTAATTCATGAATATTTACAATTTTATATAAAATCTGAACATTTTGTTTACGATAATATACTTGCAATGCATGAAATATGTCTGCTTTATAGAAGCACACAAAACACACAAGCAAACGAATTAAGATGTTTTAATTGATTCAAAATAAAGAAATGATTCTATAATGAATTGACTTACATATTTATTTATCCTATTTAACATAGACTAATCATAAGATACTATCGTGACGAACGACAAATCAAATTGATTGCTTTCATGACTATACTAATGTAGATTTCTCAATCCAGCTATTGTGTGAGTTATCAAACCTAACGAACGAATTTGCTACGACGAATTACTTTTTCTTCCAGCAATCTTTTCGTTCTTCATATCTTGTAGATAGTACACGGTGGGCAATGAAGGTTTAACTTTGTAGATTTGAAACAGCTCAATGGACCAGTTGGGTGTATAACCTTTATCAAACGCAGCCTTCTGTTTACTAATTCGCACGATATCGCCAATCTTGAACTTCCTGTGTCCAGTGCGTTTAATGTGATTGTATGACTTTGTCAGCACTGCTTGTTCATTACTCTCGTTGATATCCCGAGGTGGCATTCCCGTAGTACGACGACGTGTAGCATTGTATTCGCTTGTAACATCATGTAATATGTTGTAGAATTTATAACTGCCACGCAAGTTGAACATGCGATAAAGTTTCCTTTTCAGCGTACGTATGACCCGTTCAGCTATGGAAGCCTTCTTCACACTGTACGTTGAGTAATGATTAATCCCATACGATTTCATAAGCTTCTTAAACTATGAGTTGTAGAATTCGGTGCCCTGGTTGGTTTGCAGATTCGTTGGTTTGTGTACAGAGTTTTTCAAAACATGCTCAATTGCCTTCGATACCTCTGAAGCTGTTTTGTTTTTAATTGGTAATGTCCATACATACTTCGAGAAACAGTCGATTATGACAAGTATTTATTTGGAACTCTTATTGTCTTTAGTAAAGAATGTAAACTCAGCTAAATCAGCCTGCCATAAATCATCTAAGCCTTTGATTATTACTCGACGTCTGGGATAATTTACTCTTGCATACTAATGAATTGCATTCACAACTGTGCGTTTCTCGTTCTACTGTCCTCTGACAAAAGATGCTGTTTCTTAGCCGACATGATATGCACTCTATGTTTTGGAAGAAACCTCGGAGGAGCTATTTGTGGAACTAGTCTGTCCGAATTTGAGTTGGAAGTTGATGTAGTTCTGTTTTCAGTTCACCATATTTTTTTCAAGTGCATCGCAGCGACTGTTAATTAATTCTCGTACTTTTTCTTCTTGCGTAATAATAAAATGCAAAATATCCATTTGTTTCGCAGCGATATATGCCATTGTATTTTCATGTGGTTCATCCATACGCTGCATAGTTCGTGCAACTAAGTCTTCCCGAAACTTTTCATGTCGATTGAAATGAGCATCAACGGTTTGCTTTGTAACTGCATCGTTTAGATCTGTTGCTTCGCCAGTATTCCTAACTTGTCTACTCTCCATGTTCAAATGACCGTTTGAAGTTAACATGTATTCTATGGGACGCTGAATGCGTTCAGTTTTAAAACTATGAACAGATCTTGAAGTTTTTCCAAATTTCTTGATAGGCATATTGACGACGATGAAGACTTTGAAGATAGGTTAAATAATATTGATGTGTTTTTTAGATTTTGTTCCCTGCACTTGCTTTTTTGCATTAAAATTCCTCTGTGTTGCATTTGTCAACTTTCAAATATCTCTGTACGTTTCCAAATCTTTGAGAGTGTAGTTTTTCGGATTGCTCAGGAAGAGAAGATCTCGCAAGCCTGATGTTCCTTTGAATGTTTGTGATTAAACATGAGAATGTAATCCCTTGAAAGTAATATAAGAATCTCCCAAGGTCATTCTCAATGTATGGCTTGAAGCGTTATAATACACGTTGACACCAGTTCTTGTGTCAAAATTTGGATCGGTTGTAATTAACTTTTGAACATAGTTTTCTATTGTAGGCTCAAGATCCAATAATTGCGCGTTTCAGTATTCTCCCTCCTTCTCCTCTCCCCTCTTCGCCAAAATCTTCTTCATCACCAACATTTGCCGAAGCATACTGCACTGTATCGTTGTCGTCTGTAATATTCGATTCCTCAAATTCACGTTCACGTTTTGCATGTTTCTTTTCCCTTTCGATTGTTCTATGCTTTTTCTGTATAGATTGCAGCGTGTTTGCCAACTGTTTATTCTTTCTACTATGTTATAGAATGGCACGCAATGGTTCCACGATTGGTTTATACTGCTTATAAACAATTCATCATTTTCAGTTTTGTTAAATTTTATTGCCATTAATTTCTTTCGTATTGCTTCATGTGCTTCTATCAGCTTTTGCTTAACCTTCTTATTCACATCCATAATGCATGTTGGATATATATATATATCAATTTTACTTTAGAAACCTAAAGTAAAATTGATTATACTAAACTTGGATAAAATTGTGAACAGCTCAATGACTTGTCGGACATGCGAGCTGTCACACTGGTCTGGGTTTCGCGCAATTCGAAAACGATCGATACGAAAACCTATTGTACCTGAGCCAGCTTGCGGAATCGCCACTAAGACCGCAAGAGACCCCAAGAGAGAGACAGACTGCCAGACATGGGTCACTCCAAGCTATTCTTGCCTGCTAGAGGACCAAAGGATAAAACCTTCGCGCTTAACCTCAGCAGAGGAAAACTCCGGAGTCTTGTAGGGATAATCACAGGTCACTGCAAGCTCCGGAAACACATGTACAAATGCGGCTTATCTCCTAGTCCCTTATGCCGGGGATGCAAGCAAGCTGAGGAAACACCCTATCACTTAATAGCGGAGTGCCCAACGCTTTCACACAAAAGTAAAGTGCTCCTAGGAAGCGAAAAATTGATAGTCCACCAACTGTACAATTGCTCATGGAAGGACCTACTCCAGCTCATGGGAGGCATTAGGAACTACGATGAGTGACCGCTGCGGAAGCACAATAGGAAGATACTCCGCGGTGCTGGGGGCCTAGGTCTCCCTCATAAAAAACAACGTTGACACTTCATTTGTAAACTAAACATTAGTGAAGTAAAATGGCGCAAGAAACTATTGAGCAGAAAAAAGAGATAATAAAACTTAGGAAAAATATTAAGGAAAAATTATTGTGTTTAATGTCAGAAAAACAGAGAGTGATCGTTAATTCAAAGAAATATATGGTCCATTAATTAATCCAATAAATACAATTATAGAACATGTGGATAAGAAACAAAAGGTGAATTTAAATAATATAAAAAATAAATTAAAGCGAGAAAACGAAGAAGAAATTAAACCTGAGAATTTTCAGCAAAAAAATAAACCTAAAGTTGAAGGTACCGAATATATTGAAAGTGAAAGTAAAGAAGTATATGACAGTTTGGATGAAAACGAATTGAATGATCTGAAAAAACACATACGTAATAACAAAGATTTAAAATTCAATAATATATATGATCATGTATATGCAATTCCTTTCAATGCAGACACTAACCAGTTTATGCTTGGATCGAAAGGAATAATCAAAAAGGAATAAATAAATATTATTAAACTTTTTTAATTGCCAAAATTGGTAAAGGTATGAAGTTACTACGGATTGAAAACAAACCATACAGAGTAGTATATTGGAATAACGTTAATGAGTTAGTTGAGAGATTGTTTTTATTGCATGCATCTAAAAATGCAGTAAATGACTCATTTCAATATGAAATTATTTCCATTGAAGGAGAGCTTAGTGAGGCTAATATAATTAACTGATAATGTTAAGTATTACGAGGAAAGTACATTTTACTGATTTTGCATCAATATAGCTAGAGATAATTTGAGTTTTCGTAATCATATAAATAAATTAAACTCTATACTTGAAGCAGTATTAGTTCACGAGTCGAAGAGAATCCAGCAGCAGCAGCAGTAGCAGCAGCAATGAATGTTAATAAATTTGATCAAGCAAAAACAAGAAGTAAATTTAGTGGTGCAATTTCACGAGGACCAGCTGATTTGGGTTTTAAATTAACAGGTGATGGAAATTTTGATATTGAAAACGACTTATAAATATTTTAACCATTCCAACAAAAGCAAATGAAATAAAATATTTGTGTTAATAGTAATCAAAACTGTTGAGATGGTAAATGAAAATCAAGAATACAATACGAAGAAACTTTTCGATCGGCAAACGGAAAACGCACAATAACAAGAATTGAAAATAAATGAGTTTATGCAGAACGTTAATCAACAATTTACAACAATATCGAATAATTTGAGAAGTGTGCAAGAAAAACTAGTACAAAATGAATCCAACACATTTGCTGACTTAAATAACATTTTAAATTTATTACAAACGGAAACGATAAATCTCAAAATACAAATAAAAGTACTCACGAAGAATACCAAAAAATGCTTTTCTGATTACCTTGTGTGTGTGATGTATGTATGTATGTATGTATGATCATTTACAAGTGAAAGATATGCACAGAATGCCACTGTTTCACACGTTTTATAACGACATAGTTGTACCTCAGAATACGACCTTGCCATCTAAAATTGAGCTAAAAACATCCAAACCTGTTGAAAACGTGTAAAGCTATGAAGAAATTAAACAAAAACTTAAAAACCAAAACAACCACGCGTGAAGATGTAATCATGGAATTGCATAAACCTACTAGTAGGAATTATAATAAACGACGAACTATTCTGCATGAAATAGATGATTTGTGGCAATCAGATTTAGCAGCGTTTCAAAAGTTTAGCCATCACAATAAAGGTCATAAATTTGTACTAGTAATTATTGATTATTTTTCAAAGTGTGGAGAATTGCATGGAAAGATATATCTGCGTCAATTATAGCAGATGCATTTGACAATTTATTTATACATTTAACCCATCGCAGACCTAAGAATTCACAAACCGATATTGGCAAAGAATTTTACAACAAACAGTTTGAGAAAATATGGAAATGAAAATATGAAAATATGGAATTACAGGAAATGGTAATACTCAATGGATAACAGTGCTGGATATAGTTACTGAATTGTATAATAATGGAAAGTATCGTACAACTCAAATGAAGCCGAGTGAAGTAAAGATAAAGAAAACAGAACAGAAATTACTTACAAGTGTATATTCAAATATAAAGGTAGCTGGAATTGGCAAATATAAAGTTGGAGACACTGTTCGAATCAGCAATAGAATAAGCAAAAAGCACTCTTTGAGAAAGGTTACACAAGAAATTGGAGTACAGGGTTATTTACCATTAAAGAGGTTAAAATAACTAATCCCTTAACATATCTGTTGGAGGATTACAAGAATCAACCTATAGTGGTAACATTTTACGGGCTAGAGTTACAAAGAATGAAACATAACGACATATATCTTCTGAAGAAAGTTATCCTTAAGAAAGGATCAGAAGTATTTGTCAAGTGGTTAGGATTAGATAATTCGAATGACAGTTGGGTAAATTCGAATGCCATTATTGTGTAATGAAGGTAATAAACTTATTTGTGTTAATGCTAATATGCAAAATGATACCGACGTATGAGACTAATATTACTAACAAATCCGAAGAAGTTGATTGCGATATTAATAAAGAAATTATTAAATTTCTTTCATGGAACAATTACTTACAATTAGATACAAATTCAAGTGAATTGAAAATTATCGATATACATAACGAGAATGTTGTAGAAGCTCTAATAAATTTACAAGAGTATTATAAAATGATGTGGTTTTCCCGATAAATTACGAAACAACTTCAAATTAGTCAAAGTCAAGTCAAATATCATGTAACTTTACAAACTATAAGACATATCAGATGAATCTCGCAATCACTGCATTCAATGCATGGAAAAAGCATTCTCCTTATAATTTTAGATATGAACGTAAGTGAAGATTAGCAAATATATTAATTTCATTTAAATCGTATGCACGCTATTTTAGTATATGTACTAACAGACTTAAATGTGCATTTGATTTTGATGGAGCAGGACCACTGCTTGCTCATGCATACTTTCCCGAAAAACAATATAGCAATGTATAAATTCATTTAGATGCATCTGAGAAATAGGAATATTCAGAAGTAACTTTTATCAACCATTACTATGGACTATAGCATTGCTCAGTTGAGGGTTCCGTATTGTTCCCATTCTCTCAAACAAGAAATCGTTACAATTATCCGAAAAAATCTCCAATATTGCCGACCACAACAACAATAACAATAGCAAGTACAACACTCAAGTCAACATCAACAATTGCTACTACAACTACAGAGAAATCAACCACTGCACAGTCGAATCTTACTGATTCAGATATATAGCATTATCAAAAAGAGTTATAAACGTTAGTGTTTGCAAACGGAAAGTTTTTTATTGTTCATTAAAACTTAGTCTGAATGACAGATGTAAAAAATGCAACTCTACGTGAACCGGAATTAATTTCCAATTGGTTGGACTTTATTCCCAGTAATTCGAATTCGTTGGAAATAGTTACACTTTACCAACAACATGCATCAGAAATTGTAATTTTAGTGAATGGCACTATATACATACTTCAAATACCATCACTAAAACACTCACATAAAGCAGTAGGCATTAAAAGGTTTTATTTTGACTTCCCACAATAAGCAAAAATTAATGCAGTTTTCAATTCATGCATGGGTTGGGTATATGTTATTTACAATGATATTTATTTGGGCGAATTTGATAATTGAAGCAGGAATATTGAGCATGTTAGTTTAGTTAATGGTTATGTTCCCGGTATTCCTGCTAAAATAGACGAAGCTTACACATATATAGATGTCAAACCAAGAAATGCACAAGCATTTGGCATTGTGTCCAAACAAACCACTATTAGAACAACTAATACTACTATTGAATCAAATATTGTTTAGACAAATCAGACTTTAAGATATAAAGCATGTGGGTATCGCCAATGCTGTTAGTGGCGTCTGAAATATTTGTTTTAATAAACATTGTAAACAATAGTATATATGTATAAACTGCGGTTAATGTAATTGCTTTGGATTATACTGAATCATTTGATGATACATGGCCAGCACAATGGAATAGGATGTCATTACATCAGGATAATTTAACTAGAACAAGATGCTCAGTAGATCTTTCTCAAAATTTGACAGTTCCTCCAAACGTCTTGAATTATGTAGTGAGGTACTGGTATGAAGGTGGTTTTATTAGTGGTACTGAAAAGTGGCAATCCATAATATGGCCAGCTTATAACTCTAAAGCAACAGAACAATCAAACATGTAGTATACCAGTGAAACAACAACAATAACTCAAGATATAGTGTTGGAGCAATTCGATAAACAACAAGAAAACGAAACAACCAACATAATAACAAGGCAAAACACTCAAAATACAATGTTACGCCAACCAAATAAGCAACGAAACGACAGCAAAGCAACCAGAAGACAACAACAACACAAAGATACAAACAACACAATAGCAAGTCATACAACTCAAAATACAATGTTAGACCAATTAAATAAGCAACGAAACAACAGCAAATAAAACCAGAAGACAACAAGACAACCACACATCAAACAGCAATACAACACAAATAATTATGATAATTCTTGGTGCTTTATATTTGTTGATGGCGTTTCTTTGTTTCAAATTGCTACTGCTTGTTTTAATGTACTGTTGCATTACTTAAATTTCTTCGCTGGGCATATATCGCTTATAATAGAGCTTCGAATCTTGAAGTACAGAATTTCTGTCTTATTCCTTATAAATTCTGTCCATTCGGATGGCTCAAGAACCATATCTTGTGTTTTATTGTCGAAATGAAACCGATCATAATTTTTATGCGTTGATTAATACTATATGTAGTTGCATCTACACTAGGAACACTTAGATTATTTTCACTCATTATGCTTTAAGTCTAAGCAATATTGAACCGAGTAGAATAAACTGTAGTTTCATACTGAATATTATACATTTCACGAGAGAGAAAAGAGGGAGTTGAAACCCTCTTTTCTATCTCTCTTTCTATATTAATTTATTGTAAGAAACCATCTTAGTGAATATTGGCAATAACGAAATTCGATGACGTAATGCAAACGTTTCCTTTATATTCTAGTAGCTATTGAATCATAAAATGCAAACGTTCCCTGTATAATCTAGTAGCTGTTAAATCACAATTTCCTCTATAATCATGTAATCATACATACGTCAAACCACATTTAACGAACTAATCCCTTCTCTAGCTAAAATGCATATTTGTTAGGTAAGTATAAAAGCTGAACTCAGTTCAACTCTAGCTATCTCTCTGACTAGTTCGAAACGTTAACAGAATGTATCGGTGCGATAAATATGCGAAAACCTTCACACGAATTGACAGTCTCATGCGACATAAAACATGAATTAACATACTTGTCAGTTGTGCAAGATGAAATTTTCGCGACGTGATGCTTTAAACAAACATCTTAAACAAACGCATTCATTGGAAAGTTATACGTCAGAGGAGAAACACCTATCGAAAATTGAAGACACCATGACCGAGAAATCTGCAAAGAAATCGAAATTAGACGAAGAAGCTGCTGGTGCCAAGAAACACAAATTAATCCCGATCAATTCAACCATAATTGAATGTAGTGTGTGCGACTTAAAATTCAACAGTAACGCAAAGTACATTGCGCATATTAAATCAAAAAGCCACATTGAGAGTGAAGGTGCTAACAGAAAAGCAATTATGGAATTAATGAAATCTTCATTTAAAACCCGCATTGCAATGTATCGAATTAGTGCCGACCGAAGCATGGCGATGGACATAAACACATTTTTAAATGATAATAAAACAACGTGCATTAATCTCAAGAAAGAAAGACTTGATGAATCAAATGCGTATAAAGTGAACGTAGAACTTTTTGCTTACTTTATGAAAGCGGCAGGTGTTGAACGGGACATGGCTAATGATGATGATGATGATAATAGTGATAATAATCTGATGATTGAATTAAAAT
Source organism: Aenictocupidus jacobsonorum (assembly GCA_010014765.2). Taxonomy (NCBI): domain Eukaryota; kingdom Metazoa; phylum Arthropoda; class Insecta; order Coleoptera; family Staphylinidae; genus Aenictocupidus; species Aenictocupidus jacobsonorum. Next base: position 2,222 of record JAAAKC020125851.1, on the reverse strand, counting down.
GGTTTAACACCAAATTTTAAGTTATTGACAATGGCAGTGATTTGGATGAACTATTAGAAGATTTCTTTCAAAATGTCCAAAAGAAGGCTGAGGAATTTCAAGAACGTGATAGTGGATGGGCTCAACATTCGGTATCACATTTAATACTCAACTTCAACAAATACCAGCCAATTCGTGGAGGCACGTATATTCTACCACCAACGGAAATATTACGTAAGAAGGCATGCATCAACATTGTTAACAATGATGACTCATGCATTGGTGCATCGCCGCCGCCTTGTATCCAGTTGACCAAAACTACAATCGTCACTACAATTGTACAGCACAATATCGAAATCATATAAAGAAGGTAAACTTGAATAATGTTAAGTTACCATGTTCCATTACTGATATTCCTATTGTAGAAAAAAAACATTAGTATTAATGTATACATTTTAAGTTTTGATAAATCAGCAAAGAAATACATTGTGGAAGGCCCAGTATAAATCTGTTACTGCTAGAATTGCATAATAAATTTCATTATGTGTTAATTAGTCATCTAGATTAATAAGTTCACAACTAAGTGCACACGATGATTGCAAATAATTGTGTGATGGATGCTTAGAATATTTTAACGAAAAATTTAAACTGGACGATCATTACAAATATGGCTGTAAAAAGGTTTGCATACAAATGCCGAACCCTTCAAAGTTTAGATCTAGTTTCACTGGCGCACAAGTTCCCGAAAATATAGTAAAATATAATAACTATCAAAATAAAATGAAATTGCCATTCATTATAGTGGCTGATTTTGAATCCTTACAGATGCCTATAAAATCATGCTCACCAAATAAAGCTAATGTTCCATTTAGTATGAGAAGCAGTCAACACGTGCCTTATTCATTTGAATATTATATAATTTGCGATTTTAACGAAAAATTTAATAAATATGTGATATACACAGGCTCAGACTGTGTATCTGAATTTATTGAAAATTTAACGGGAGATGTACGTATTAATTACAATAATTATTATAAAAACATAATTCCTATTATTAAACCTTACGGTTTTGAAGCATTGCAGTATGTTTTTGCTGTGAATTGTCATATTTGTGATGAGCCATTTTCCAATGATAATGAAAATATCATGGATCATTGTCATCTCACAGGTTTATTTTGGGGAGCTGCACATTTCAATTTTAATCTAAATTATAAAATTTATACCAGTGTTCTTTCATAATCTGTCCGGACACCATTATCATTTATTCATAAGAAAGCTGGCAATGAATAACTAGCGAATTGATGTTTTAGCTCGTAATAAAGAAAAATACCTTTCTTTCAGTAAACATATTACAGTTGATAGAGAAATTTGAGAAATATATACATGAAATTACGTTTCTTAGATTCATTTCAGTTTATGTCATGCTCTTTAGATAAATTAGAAAAAAATTTAACTGTATTTAAACATGTTAGTAAATTGTTTCCAAATCTCGATAAACAACAAGCCATGACAAAAGAAGGAGTTTTCCTATATGAATATATGGATGTTTGGCAGAAATTGGAAGAGATTGAATTAGGTAATATTGACAAATTCAACAGCAAATTCAATGATTCAAAAGTACCAGCTAATGAATATGAACACGCGCTGAAAGTATGGAATTTGTTTAATTGTAAAACTCTTCGCGATTACTCTGAGTTATGTTTAAAGGTAGATGTTCTTTTACTAACTGATATTTTTTTCAAATTTTTGCAATACGTGTTATAATATGTACAAACTCGAACCAGCTCAATATTATACAGCACCTGGTCTCTTTTGGGATTCAATGCTAAAAGTAAGCAAAATCGAATTAGAACTGTTGACTGATCATATTATGTTGAACTTCCTTCAAAATAATATTCATGGCGGTATAAGTCAATGTTCACATTCTTACGCCCAATCAAATAACGAATTTTCTATATCTTTTGATCAGTCAAAACCAAAATCTTATTTATTTTATTGGAATGCTTGTAACCTTTATGGTTGGGCAATGTCGCAGTACTTGCCAATCAGTGACTTTTAATGGGTAACTGATTGCGAACGTACGCCGCTCTGATATGGTGGCAAAAAGTGAGGGAAAAAACAACACAACTCAGACTACAAAAGCTACAGCGGCTAGCATGCCTGAGGATAACTGGGGCAGCATATACCACCCCTACCACAGCAATGCAAACATTGCTAAATATCCCACCTCTCCACATCGCTAT
>JAAAKC020125302.1:1512-25725 GCA_010014765.2 Aenictocupidus jacobsonorum | reverse complement strand
AATATTTGCCAGTTTTCACACCAATATGTTCATGCGAACATCCATCAACCAACAAGCCTTCGGTCAACAGTTAACTAAAAAAAGCTTTCAGGTTTATCGAATGAATTCCATTCAATATCGAGTTTTCCGTCACTTATCATTTGTCGAAATGTGCGACAAGCAATACATAGAACTACCAAGTCAGTAAATGCAATATCGTATTAACTTTGTTGTAATTCTTCGCATTAATCTGCGTATGAATCTCTTTCAAAAGCTGAATCCATGGTTGAGCGAAGAATAACAACACCAGAGATGACGTGAGTAAATGACAATGGAAAATATTATTTTCCACTCTCACTTGTTTACCTCCTGCAGAAATCAATAGAGTTGACCTTTCATCACTAAAACGCAGGGAGTTTTGTTCAACGGAAATCCACTATTTGTAGAATTGGAAGAAAAATGGAACAATTTTTGTAAAACGTGTACTTTGTAAGCAAAACAATATGAATATTCCGTGTTGCCGTGTTGCGATCATCAGAAATCTTAGTAAGACGCGATGAAATTATTACCTTCATTATAAATTTTGTTCACTTCCATAATGACATTTTTGAAGTAATTTAAACACATAAATGCAGTATAATATGCGTTACTTTTTAGCGACATATGAAAAATTTCAATCGCAAAGCTGCCGCCTTCACTTATCGTCCACCTTGTGGCGTTCCCCATGCTACCGAATAGAAAAGCGGGTTCGTTTTTTACGCTGTGACATTTTCGCTCCGAGTGCGCGACGCGCACGCCACGAGCTTCGCCTCTTTGATGTTTAATAGCGTTGGAGCAACTCACCCAGCTTCGGCAAATACGCCTTAAACGAAATATTATGATGCAATATTTTCCGGATTGCCAGATGGCATGCGCGACAAAGCAGATTTCCTGCACAAAGTCAAACATGGTATTCGCAGCGGGATGTGACGCGCTGTGCGTCGTGTGGGCGTAGAGCGTACGCATCGGCCGAAATCAATTTCCCCACTTTTCTACGCAAAACGTAATAGAAATACGCAGCGCAACATCCGACCGCAGAACGGATATATCGGAACGAAACGAAATCCCCGAAATAGATACAACGTTATGTTATGCGTGCATTACAGTGCAACCAGTATTGCAATTTGGAATAGATGGAGCAATGGCAATTGGGGTTTTTTTTAGGTTAGATTCCCGTGCTCGTTGTTGCGCTTTGAAATGATCGCTTTACTTCGGCGATTGTTTCCGCTAAGTGCCAATGTAGTGCGCACAGCGGTGCATAACAGCGGTTGTGATATGGGCTTTCCGTATTTTGATACCTCCAATCCCTTTTTATGCTTGCATCTTCAAAATGTTGTTATTTACACGCTCATTGTCAGTTACGATGTCCGCGATAACAGAAATACCCGTAATGTCCGGAGTTGCGTCATGATACTGCATATTACTTGATATGGTACTTTTACGAGGTAATCTAGGTCGTCCGCCTCGTAAATTCTCCTATTGATGCTATGAACAGTTGAGACGAATAACAATGTCAACGAAGGCAAAGGCCTGTGGTGGTACTAAAAAGTAATATTTTCAGTGAGTATTGAGTTTGCTTTTTGATATATTTAATAAAGGTGTAAGGGGGTTTCAAATTGAAACTTGTGCTACCTTCTAAGTATAAGCGTGTGAGCGTAATGGTTGCCAAGTCATTACGCAAACAAAGAAGACGTGCAAGTATTTCGTTTAGAAAACACGCAACCCTCTGTGCTCCCAGCTGTGACTCGCTTTTGTTTTCATACTTTGTTATAGTATGTATATGAAGTTGCCTACAGTTACCAACAACTGACAATGAATATGACGAAAGAATGCAGTTAGGCCTGATGAAGAATAGCAGTTTGAAATAATTTTCTTCACCAATATGCTAAATGTTTAAGAGTATAAGAATTTCCTCTCGTACGTTACCCTTTGGATGCTAAAATAATATGTACTTTTGGAATTTGCTCATTAAGCCCTCCCAACACCGACATGCTTGTTCATTAACGCCGCGGCGCGTCGGCCGCGTTGTTGGTTTTGATTTTTGCGCTTACTCTCCAGACCTCCCTGCAAGCAAGACCGTCAAGAGCGTGTACAGAGCACGTCTAAGGTCTTTTTTGTCACGCATTCGGCACCCATTACGTCGACGGAAAAGCGTGTTTTGTGGTCGCTTAGCGTTGACCTCACCGCCGCAGCATGGTACGTCTAGACGCGTTTATTGAGTCCGGAGTCCCGCACCCTGCGCTCGCAAACCCGAGCGTCGACTCCACGCCGTGACGATGAGGATCGTGGCATGACGAATGAGCTGGCGGCGCGGCGCGGCGCGTCACCGGCGTTTGTTGATTTTAACCAAACATTTGCACGCCGTTTGGAACAAGTTCACCACAGTTTACCGTTCGTAGAGCGATTGTTCAGAGAAGGCAACGGGAAACCACTCTATCTCTATGGCAAGTTGTCAAAAAGTGATCGCCAACGTCAAAAAAAGACGCATGATAAAAAATACGATTGTTCACGACAAAGATACTGCGTTGGATCGTTGATTTGTGTAGAGGTATGCATCTTACCGTTGTATCTTTGGCATAGTACAGCTTGCGTCCTTTGAGCTTGAAGTAGCGACGCCGCCATCGCTGGAACGACCATGTCTGCTTCAACAGGTAGCCTTCTTTCAGCGACGCCTGCAACGCGTACAAAACAATGCCGGATTCAGCTAATTGCTCCCAGATGACACTCAGCGTTCACCGCCCACGCGTGATTGTGCGAGGATGGCAGGAGACAACCAACAAGTGCGAACCAATTTTCGCGGCTTGGATTTGTTTCGTTGCCAGCAATTACCGAACTCACCGAAATGTTACCAATGCCACTAACACCGATTTCAGAAACAGAATTGAGTACATTGGCAAAAAAAGGAACAGATTTACAAATGAGGAAAAGTTTTCAGTCATTTTTAGAAAGGATATGGCTGCATGTAATAAAATTAAAACAAATCCACTGAAAAATTTAATTTTAGCTTAAGGGTAGTTACAATATTTACATAAACAACATTTAATATTCAAAGCATCTTACATACATGCTTAGAATCTCTGAAAATACGATTATCTAATTAATTTGTTAAACAAATCCAATTTTATTATAGGCAACTCGCATAACAATATTTTATTTAATGGTTAACACACTATTTTTAGTGAACTTTTCTACCGTTTTATATTATTTTGAACTTTGTATAGTTATGTATATGCAACCCAAATAACACGGCAACCACCTGCGGACGCACCAACGATCGATCGCTGCACCTACACCAAAAAGCAACGTGCTCTTGAGGTGAAATACCCGTTGCAACCCATTACAATGCCATCAAATGGACCAAAACTGTTGGGTAACCGGAACACACCAATAAAATGAGCATCACGAATGCACAACGATTACAAGGGGAACTTAAGGGGCTGCAATTGCATACGAACACGATCGATACAAACTTCCCAAAGGCTCCTAAACCCAAAACCAAAGTAAACAGTGGAAAACGCACGTCAACAGCAACACCGAGAGTGCACAACTGTACAACTGCCCCAAGGAAAAACGCATGCGAATCAACAACGTCGCTGGCGCTCAATAAATACAAAATACATATCACAAGCCAAATCGAAAAACGGCAAACGAACTCCCCACGCAAAACGGCGGATAGATGCGCAGAGCACATACCGAACATTTGATATCTCGATTGGTGGAGAGCCGCCGGTGGAACGACCTCGCCGGTTCCGTCTCCTCATCGCTGCCATCAGTGGACTCCTCCTCGACAGGCGAAATGTTGCCGCCGTCGTACCTGCTGCTCGGGCCGCCCGCGCCCGCCGCCGTGCCGTGGCTCATGCCGCATGCGGGCCGCACATCGTGGGCGAACGCTGCCGACGTCGATGGGGAGCCGCACCCGGCGCGCCTACACCACTCGCCGCTGGCACGTCGCCGGCGGCACTCCCGACATGCCCGCCCTTATCTCTTTCTGCGTCCGGCTCGGCGCTCGCAGTTCCTGTCAGCGGGCATTCTGCGGCGCCCCCACGCTGCCTCCACCACCACCACCAGCTCTTTGACAGCTATCAAAGCTTTGACAGAGCGCCATTGGCGAGAGGAAGGAGGAACTATTATAGCAACGCCGTAAAACTTTTACTAAAATTAATCGCTGTAGTCAATTTGAAAACAAATTAGGTGATGTGTACCAATAGTGAAGAAAACATATTACGATATTACTGAAAGTCCGGAAATATTAGGCTTCATTCCAATGTAAAATAATTTAAAGTCGACACCGTTTGTCTCCAAGCAGCATTTAGTCGTTTATCGTACCGTCGGTAATACAGTTCGCTGCCATAGCGTCGTTGACGTTTGGGAACTCGATGCTCGTTCGCCCTATGCCCTTCCGCGATCGCTCACAAAGTACGCCGCGCAAATAGCCGCGCGTTCTCATACGTAAAATCGAGGCATCCTGGCATCGCATCGCCGACGGCGACAAGGCAGGATGTTCGTGCGCGACCCACAGGGGCCGATGACGCGACGCTGCGCGGCGCGGCGATAGCGCACGGTCGGCATTTCGCGCATCTCAAGCGTGCTCCGGCGTGAAGGCGTCGCTTTGGGACGCAGACTCACACGCACTTAAACAGGACCAACAAGAAGCCCCTCATCGGCGACGGTCAACTCGCCCGCGGTCACCACGTTTGTGCGCCCTGCAGACGGCCAGCCGGACCGGCTGCTGGCCATTTGTTGTGATCGATTCACACCGCGAGTACAGTGCATTGAATTCAGTGACGCCCAGAAGACGGCAGCGTGCATCGGACGGCCGAGGTGGACAAGTGCGTGCGGCATCGGCTTATTACCCGCGTAAAATCATTGCGAACGCTGATTCAGGTATAAAAATACTTGTGTCTCGAACGAAAATATCTTCTGCTTGGCTCGGCGTGCAACTATGGAATGAAAGTGCGGTTGTGGTCGATACGAACTATGTAATTTAACGTCTTCAATGCAATTACGATTTGGTGCGTTATTCAGTGAGTAATTGTAGGTTATTTTTACAGGCGGCCTGAGTGGATTATCAAGGGCATTCAGCATGTCCAATAGTAGGTTCCAACTGATTGAGGACACTGTTGATGAACCACTCACACTCTTTATTCGACCTGATGGTACCATCACACCTGACAGGGAGACTGTCAAGCAGATATTGAGTAAACATACATACATGAGAATTGAGTCACTAATGCTATTAATGTTTTGTTTAATGTGTTGTAGGTAAACGTTCCACTATGGATATAAACCTAATGACTATGAAGAAGGTTGATGCTCGTGAAGTGAATATTGTTATGGATAGTTTAACATATATAAATAGAGATGAAATGGAGGGTATGTAGATGAACCTACTGCAGCAGTATGTTTGGACATGTTTTATTTCAATGTCTACTGTAGATCCAAGGGAGATGAATGAACTTGCACGGAATCTGTACAACTTCAGAATGGATCACGATTATACACCATTCACCTCACCTTCAGATGTTCCTTCTGGAATGGATATGGTGGATGACTTGGCACAAACCCTCAGCATGTTGGAGGATGGCAGCCTCGACCCACAACTCACCAATGAGCCACTCACAAAAATCACAAAGATCGTTAACGGACGTAAGCAGACGATTTTCGTCAACAGTAAAGAGAAGCAACGTATGATAAACGCCGGGTTGCTAAAAGAAAAACCCACCGAAAAAGTATTCAAAAAACCGAAACCGTTGCAGACTGCAACTGCTCCTGCAGTAACGTCCCAAATAGGTAAAACCGACGATCTGACTCAAAGTGATCCATCATCACTTAAAGCAACTACTCTGAGATCAGGTAAAAGGGCAGAGGCAGTTGAGGATAAAAAGGTGCAGGTTAAAGTGTCAGTGACTCAGGATGCTGCAACCCAAAAGGCAGCCACATTGACAGCCCAGATACCCAACCTTCCCACTGGTGATAAGAAGGTAGTAACACCCATGAAAAAGGATAAAAAGGTGAAGCCGCCGATACCGGACGACCTGGCGCTTTTCTCTACGCCAGACATCATACGGCGCGTCGGCAAAGACAGCACTACCACTCCGGAAAAGTCGCCAGCTGTGGACTCGCCCACGGCAACTAAGCCAGCGAAGATCTCCCCCGAGTCGCGCTCCAAGTCCAACGCGGAGAAGAAGCGACACAGCGTCGACGAGCGAACGGCATCCTCTCGCCGCATGAGTCTCGACAACAAGAAGGCGGACTCAGTCTCAACCATTCATGCAGTTAAGGAAATGCGGCAGAACAAAGAGGATCAGGTGTCCGTGCAAGAATTCCCCGAGTCCATCCCGGATGACCAGCTGGAGCCGCTACCGAGCGCCGAAGACATCCGCGCAATGATCCACAGCGAAAGCACCAAGACCTACACCATTAATGCTATGTTGCCGGAGCCGGGACCTGAACCGGACGACGCCACCGCGGGCATGAACATTGACGCCGCGGCGCTCGAGCTGGACCAGAGCATTCTGGACAACATCAACACTGATCTCATTTCAGAGGATATTCTCTATCAGGTGGCGCAGTCGCTGGTTGATAACAACACAGAGTTGCAAAACGCAATCGACAAGTCGCTCACGGACGGCAATCTCGATCTAGATGCAAGTGCTGCTGATCACTTGCAGGGCAATGGCACACTTGATAGTTTGCATGTGCCTGAAAGCAGTGAGCATGAATCAAATCAGGTTTTGTCAGGTGCATTGCAGCAGGTAAATATTGATAGAAATATACTCCATTCGATTGTATTTCACGACCTTTCTGTGTATATGATTAATCCTCCTCTTGGCTGCGCGCTTCGCTTCCGTGTGTTGGTCGCTCGTGTTGCCTGTGCGCAAGCAAATTAAATATAACCTAAAAAAGTGTGAGGTTAGTGATGGAGGGGGCAGGAGAATTGCAATTAAACCGCGCGGGAGTTTTTGAATGTTGTTTGGATGTTTGGTGGGTGCGAGATCTTGTATGCGATTGTGTTGTTTGATGGGTTTGTTTGTAATCGTTTGCACATTTCTCGCAGTCTGATGATCAAACGTCGGCGTTGGCGGAATCTGTCAGTGGGGCTACGCAAATTATCCGCCCTGACGGCCGAATCGTTGTTATTCCTCCAATTGAAAGACCGGCGACAAGGAGTCGCAATCGAAAAGCGGCAGCTACATCCGAAAAGTTACCGTCAAAGTATGTTTCTGAGATATGTAAGCCCCGTTGATTGGGGATTGTCGATCAATTACCGATTTCTGATTACTTGTATTTAATACTTAGGCCGGTTATTAAGCCACTTGACGAGCACAACATCTCCGGCGAAGAGGCCGGCTCTAGCGCCAACGAAGAGGATGATGACGAAGACGACGACGAGGATGCTGAGTCCGATGATGATCCGAACAAACTCTGGTGCATTTGCAACCAGCCGCACAATAATCGCTTCATGATTTGCTGCGATACGTGCGAAGAATGGTATCATGGCAAGTGTGTCAACGTCACCAAGGCGATGGGACAGACAATGGAGCAGCAGGGCAAAGAGTGGATGTGCGTGTACTGCAAGGATCCGTCGCTGAAGAGGCCCGCGGCTGCAATGCGCCGCCTTCGCAAGGCATCGCGAACCTCGACGGAGAGCAACGCTTCGACCGTCAAGTCGAAGCAATCAAACGCGAGCACTAGTAAGGCAGCCACTTCAGCAAAAAGGCCCAGCACTGGCAAGAAGGAAACGCCGAGCAAGGAACCTGAGCGCGAGAAAGTTACTAAGGAGCCTTCGATGCCTACCAGTGACAAGAAACCAGGCTGCGTTGTATGCGGCAAGCCATCGAGAAGCAGCTCAATTTACTGCAGTGATCCATGCATCTTGAAGCACGCCCAAGGTGTCGAGAAAGTCATCGTGTTCAATCGCAGGACGGGGCAGTTGCTCACCGGTGCGAATGCACCCAGCGCCGCGAATTTGGACAAGTGGCTGATCGAAAATCCAGCGTACGAAGCGGTGCGCTCGACGAAGAAAATCATCGCAAAAGTGACCAAACCTGGTAGCAGCGGTGGGCAGTTGACCCAATCGAAGTTGAAGATTGTTAAGAACACTAGTAATCAGGGTGTCTCACTAGCGCTGCAGAAGAAGGGCGTTAATATAGGTGTCCTCCCCCATTCGCCTAAGTCGCAGCCTCCGAATAACAAGCAGCCTGTGCTTCTGAACGCAGGAGTTAAAAATAGGCAAGGCAGTATTCCTGGTTTGAAAGTGGTCAGCAAGCAAAGCACCTTGCAAGTACAACGCTCTAACGATGAGCAGGGCAAATTGAAGCTTTCTGGTTCCGGCTCGCCAAGCAGTGCAAAGAGCAGCGCAACTGCCTCACCGCAGAGGCTGCTGAATAAAACACCACTTAAGGCAGCGCCAGTCAAAAAGGACACTGCGATACTACCGCAGAAGACGCCGAAGGCTCGTGCAGCCGAGACTAGCCACCAGCCAAAGCAGGAGAATCTCCGCGACACTGTGCGGAAGACGTTCTTTGAGCAATTGCAGAATCGACTGAAGAACGTGGACGACTTGAGGTTGTCGGACGATGAGCTAAAGGCGGTGTCGGATGAAATTGAATCGCAATTGTACAGATGCTTTGCGGACACTGGGCAGAAATATCGCAACAAGTATCGCAGCTTGATCTTCAACATCAAGGATCCGAAAAATCAAACGCTGTGGCGTCGCATTTGCGAAAAATCGGTGAATCCCTACCAACTGGTGCGATTATCGCATGATGACTTGGCAAGCCAGGAGTTGGCACTCTGGCGAGAACGCGAGACCAAGCATCAACTGGACATGATCAAGAAGTCCGAGTTGGAGCTGCTCAACTGCAGTCGGCAGTACGTGTTCAAGACGCACAAGGGCGAGACGGTGTTCGAGGATGATCGCGGTAAGGATCAGGTCACCGATGTGATTGCTAATCCCGAAGCTTCAGCCGAGGGCGACGAAAACGAAGAGAGGAAGCCTCGTCGTGACAAGGACGATAGGAAGTCTAGTCGAGAGAAAGACAGCAAACGCCGCAGCAAAAGCAAGGACCGCGATCGAAAGAAACGCTCCAGGAGTCGCGATCGTGAGCGATCGAGGCACTCCGATCGTGACCGAGAGCGGAGGCGGTCCAGGAGTCGCGATCGGTATCGGGAACGCGATCGGGATCGAGAGCGGCGTCACAAAAGTTCCAGGCACAAGAAGGACGACGACAAGAAGGAGAAAACTATCAATACGGAGAAGTTGGATAAAAAATCCAAGGAAATTCTTGAGCAGTTGGTAGATAAACAGATCGTGCCACCATTGGAGGATAAGTTGTGGAAGACTGACGAAATCGTGGAGAAGGTACCGGATTTGGTGGTTGCACCCGCTCTGCCAGAGAGCGATAGTGATCATGAACCCAGTTCTACCGTGACCATACCAACCCCACCACGGGTAGCAGAGCCCGACGAATCGACCAAGAAGGCGGACGTAGCGGAGCCAACCGAAAAGGAAGCGGCAAAAGACGACCCAACGCGTATTCCGGAGGAGCCCAAAAGTCAGGAGCCATTATGGAAGGGAACCATCAACATGATCGACGTGGCACACATTGCGATCAAAGCATATGAAGTCACCGGCGACTGCACGGGGCTCGGCGAGGAACTACCCAAGTCGCTGGATATTGTCGGGCGCATATCGCCCACCACCGTGTGGGACTACATCGGCAAGATGAAGACGTCCAACAGCAAGTCCATATCCGTACTGCGACTGACTGCCACCACGATGGAGGAGCGCAATGCTTACCTTTCGCTGTACATGTATCTCTCCAGTCGACAGCGCCTCGGTGTGGTGAAATGCGTGAACAAGCGCGTCAAGGACTTCTACATCCTCCCGCTCGCCTCGCACAGCTCCATCCCGGAGGCGTTGCTGCCCATAACCGGGCCCGGCTTCGGCGATGGCCGGCCCTCCCTCCTGGTTGGCGTGATTGTACGCGATAAGCGCAAGCGCACTGCCGAAGTGCCCGCACCGACGCATGCGCCCACAAAGCGAGTGCGTGTTGAGGTAGTTGGCGGACGGGGTGGCACGCCACCACCTCCGTCCACTTCACGATCGTACACACCCCCGCCTACTATACCAAGAACGGATCCGCGAGTGAAGCTGCCCGTGCCGACCGTGAACCAGCCCGAAGACAACGAAGAGGATATGGATGAACCGTATTCGCCTGCCGATTCGGATCCCGACTCTATTCAGGAGCCCAATAAGCAGCTGAATGCGTCAGATCTTAGCAGTTTGCTGAGTGGGGGAGTAAAGGCGAGTTCGTTCTTGGACACTGGCATTACGAGCATACCAACTACATTTGAGCCGTTTGCAAATAAGTTTGAGGGGATACCCGGTAAGGAAAACATTGATATATTTTTCCCCAAACGTTCAGCGAATTATTGTGCTTACCATTGCACCTTGTGGATGTGCAGGTCTCGATGTTGCACCAACAACACCCGGAAATGCATACGAACAGTCTTTGGAACACCAAATCTCTGAGCTCGACCAGAAGATTGCCGCGGAGAAGGCGGAAATCGTGAAAGTCTTGGTAGGTTCCGGTAGTTCCACTGATCTGGAGTCGACCTCCCTTGCTAACATCGCGATCCCGAGCAATTTGCAAGAGATTTTGGAAAGCATCAAGGTCCGAGGGCCCAAAGATACCCCTGAATATCAGGTATGGGTGATTAACATTAACATCAAATGCACAGTTTTCTTCTAACATTTATTTTTCCCAGCCGGAAACTCCCAACATGACCCTCGGGAGTACCAGCTCGACGGATTTGACGATACCGTTGATGCTTCCTAAGCTCAGCTCGCGCACCGTTGCCGGTGGATCTCCCAGCTCCGGATCTCCGTTGACGTCGTCGCTGACTTCGCTGCCAATGTCCTTTTCGATACCGCCGCCGAAAATCAAGGTCGACGAATCGAAGCCGTCAGGTGGCGGCGTCCTCAGCTCCCTCTCCGAGGAGGACCTCATCAAGAAGGCCGCCGAGATGTTGGGCGAGGTGGAACCGCCGCCGCCATCTCTGAAACGTCATCGATCTCCACCACCAGGCAACGTAAGCAAACGGGGACGTTTGGAGATGAACCAACCACCAATACCTGGATTAGAAGACTAAATAGTGGGCTCTGGATCTGCTAGTATAACAGTGAAGCGGGGTGCTTGCGTGCAAAGATGCGGGATTCGTTTTAAAATTGGTGCTAAATTTATAAAACCCATTTTCGACATGAACACGCGTAACAAGAACACCGCTAGAAGAACGCGTGGCATCATATTAACAATCATTCAGTGTTTGGTTTGCAATTTTCTGTGCGTTGTTCGCGCAATTCAGTTCTGGCTCCTGTGCAAGTCCTAGATGTTGCAAGGAAGCAACAAAGTAGATGAACATTTGGTTACTTTTTTTAAACAACGTATGTTATCGTTTATAATTGATTATACTATATGTGCATACTATTGTCTAGAATCATGTTGAAGTCGATGTCGACGAAAAGGGTCGAAAAAGAATTTAAGAATGTGTAAATATAAGTAGGAGGTACAAGCAAGCCTTTCCTGCTTAACTCTCGTGCGCTCGTGTGCACAAATGCGAAAAGTAAAATGCCGACATGCGCAAGGCGGAGAAGTTGCGCGCGCGGTGTGGCCTTGTGTGCAAAGTAAGCTGCGGCGCGTCGCGCAGCGAGCGGGCGAGCCTTATAAGCAGGCGGACGACATCACGTCGTTCACGGACGGCGGCCGAGCGCGCGTGGCGCATCTATGCCTCGCTTCAGTTTCTAGGTCAAGTAACAAGGCCAGCAATTTCTCCTTACACGCTCTTTACCTACCTACCTACCCAGCGCGCACCAATGCTCGCGCGCGCGCGCGATGCCTCAGCGGCTCAACGAAAGCAAGCATTGTGTGTGCGCGGCGCGTATTACTTTATTCGACTTGAATTTAAATAAACACACGACGATGACATTTCAACTTGGCATTAAACTTGACTCGTCGGGAGGTGATGGCAGCGCGCAAGAAGAAGCGGCACGAGGAAATTTCGCGGCCGGTTCTACAAGTAGGTCAACGATGCGGTAGCGCGACGTACGCAGCCGCCGCGCGCAGCGACAAACCGCGCCGCCGCTGCGGCGAAAGAAAGTTTACGCAAATATTGCGACTTGCGTTTCTTTCTTTTTCTGGCGCGTTGTTTTGCGATGCGTGCATGCGGGCTTGCGGCATTTGCAGATTGGCGAGCGCGTTAATGTTACATTTTACGGTCAGTTGGCGCTCGCACAAAGAAGCGGCGGCGGACGAATTCGGTTCGCAACCTGATTAGTGGCGCGTTGGCGGAGACAATGCTTAACGGTGCGCAATTCACTTTTGTTTCCTCGGCGCGCTGCGAACGCACCACAAAATCGCTAATTGCGACTGGCGCACTGTTCATCGATTATTAGGTGGCCTTCTTCCCATCGGGCGCTCGCCGTATGATCGGTATTCCCGGGAAAATAAGATACGGTGAACTCAATTTACGACGTGGAAACAATTGAAGCATGCTACTTATTTCAATGCAATGTTGACGAAATACCTATTCAAGTGCACTGCAGAATATCATTCTTGGAAGCACTCACGGCTTTCAACCGTACAACAAAACTGATATAATAGTAAGTATACGGTTATTGACGTTTTTTTTTATGTATATTTTGTATCGTGGCGCTGCGAACACGGGCGCGATGTCGGCCATTTTGCGCCGCGATCGTTACGATCGATTTTCGAACATGTTTGATTTCGTTCTCGATAAACACGCGCTCGGATAGGTTCTCATTCGATGCTCCACGCGGCGTAGCGGAAGTAGAACGTGGCACACATCGCACATCGCGGCGCGTCTGCCGCGAAAGAGGGTCGAGATCGTCGTCGTCGTCTTCGTCGACTTCGACGACGACCATGGCGGCGGCGCGGCGTGGATCGAGGACGTGGAAACGATAACATCACGCGCACAGTGCCGCGCACCTTGTGCGCCAAATGTTAATGGTCCCGCCGTGGCCGCATCGCATCCTGCGCTGCGGCTTCCTCTGCGCCAGCAAATCCGATCGAATGCCATCAAATCAAAAACGCACATACAAATCGTCTACTTCCGTTCTCTGGCTTGGCGCATTGAAAGCGCCGAGCGGGTAGACCCTCGTCGCTGGTTGATTTGCATTTTCAATTCGCTGCAAGTGCGCCTCGTAAGTGAAATCCGACGCCGAGCGCACCGCCTCTAATCATGCCTTGATTAATTAATTCGGAAAGAGCGGTGCGGTGGTCTAATTCACGTGTAATTTCCTCTCGAAATTTCGAATCAAAACTGTAACTAATGGGAGCACGAAACGAACGCATACTTACAATTAGTGGCGGATACTCACTGGCGCAGTAGCGCTGCCAAATAGCCATTTACGCTTAATGCAAGGTAATACATTGAAGTTAAAAGCTTCACATTATATGCGGCCAAGTTAGAGTAGAACTTGACTTACATTAGATTCGCGTTGAATCATTGAGGAAACATCAACATTTGTAAAATTTCACCACAGATTGATCTGCCATCATTCCACTATGAAAAACGTAAATACATTTCTACGACTTCCGAGCTGAAAACATGTCAATGCACAGAACACACAGGTTATGTTGTTGCAATCTCAACACCAATGACCTGAAAATGAACACCGAGGAGTCGTCGTTTCAGGTTTACAAGCAGTATGCAAGCAATTAGCAATTAGGTCTGATTCATCACTCACCTGAGCATCTGAAACCATCGCAGAGGACATAAATAATATTATACGTAACAATTAATACACATTTGCCGCTCTTTCGTCGTTTTGGGATCCAAAAGTCCTTGAAAAGCTGGTTGCCTACGACACCAACAATGCATTAAATCACACAAAATTCACAATGAATCCAAGCTCTTGGTCATCTGAAAACATGTTCAAGTAGTCCAAATGTTTATCGCCCATTTGATTGCCCATGTCTACTACCAAGAGAAGTGTGTGCGTGTGTATGTTAATTTGAAAGGAAAAAATCGCTCTCGCATCTCATATTAAAAATAATGGTGTTTATAATACAACATTGACATCATTAATTAATAATCAACAAATAGAATTATAACAATCGTAATACATTTAACTAATATATGCAAAAATAAGCTTAGAAAATCCTATCAATGAAAAGAGATTTGTTACAAAAAAAAACATAAAAACTAACAAAACGCGCCCAAATCGAACGCACTCGCGTTCTTTCGTTCTCTCTCTCTCTCTCTCCCTCGCCATCTCTCTCTCTCCCTTTCTCGCTTTCCAACTTGCTTTCTCCGTTCTTATGTTCTCAACAGCACCTTGTTTTACATAAAATATATCCATACATTTCTTCTCCATTTAAAGTTGCGCTTAACGTTAACATCTAGAAGAATAAATTACCTAAACGTAAGTCGCTATTTACAAAAATCATTCGTCTCATAAATAAATAATATTAGAGCTTTATATATGTGTATAAAAAAGTAGAGTAGAGTTTTATCGTCGTGTATGTTGCGCAGGAGAATTTCCCGATCAAAGAGTATGAAGTCGCAGCTTTGCGCTCCTGCCACGCACGCGCCCACACACACACACGCGCATGCATACATACACACACTGACAGTGCATCGGAACCTTAAATACCTTACAAACGAAATAGGTTCACACTACTATCTACAATGGTATCACACGATTTATTTATACATCATTTAAACATGCTCTTTGTAGGTTATGAAACTGCCGTTAAAGACAAGTGGTGCGGGAATGTGCAGGAAGGGGAAGTTGGAGTGGGGAGGAGGGGGGAGGCGGTAAAAGAGAGAATTCAACGTTACGTTATATACAAGAACGCATCGTGCGTGAGCGAGAGCACAAAGCAATGTCTTTTATGTGTGCGTGCGGTGGACGCGTTCGCGTGCGGCAAGCGAAGAACGCATTGGCAAAATATAAATAACGATGCGACGCTCTCAGTACGGGCCTGCGCTGCTTCAGCGTTCGCGGTCGATTGATTGATTTGAGATCAAATTTGCGTAAATGATGTGTCAATCGGCGGCGCGGCGACGCCATCTTGTTCTCGTGTGCGGTGTGGAGGTGAGTGCGTGGCAATTTTGAACCCTGTATGGTTGGTTGCATTTGTACAGTACGTTGTGGTGGTCGAAAACGAAGGCGTGGACGGCTTACGTTAGAGTTGGAGGCTTTGCAATAACAATCACGTCACTTAAATATTAAGCATGTTTATCACATCAAAATAGAACTCTTTCGCACTTCACGCGTTTTGATTGCGTTGCTCGTTTCTTTCTTGCCTGCTTTTTTGTTCGCTTAGATTTCAATCGGTTTGGTTCCGGTGCTGTTTTCTTCACTATCAGTTATTTGACTAATTGTAAACTGAGGCGTTAGCTTCGTTTTTGTTTACGTTAGGTGCCTGCGTTTTGTGTCGTGCCAATTATAAATGTACATAATTACGATTTAGGTTAGGTGCGCTATGTACACATTGCGAAATGAAAGTGTGGGGGCGATAGATAGATAGGTTAGAAGTGACTCCGCGCGGCAACCGCCAGGGTGCCGGGACTGTGCGATGCATTATGAGCTAAATACCGATTCGTTGTTCGCAAGAGCATTGAGGGAGGTGTTGTGTCTGGGTGGGTTGGGCCTCAGCGCCACCGCAACGAGGGTTCTTTCCATCTTTTGTTCAAGGCATACGTAAGATTTCATTGCACATCGTCCACAAGTATTTAAATAGGAATTATATAACTCTAATTATACACAATTGAGGTACCTTTCCTTATAGCACGAAAAAGGGGCCGCGGACACCAGTGTTTCGTTCTCGCCCGGCTGCTTCTGCCTCTGGGGTGGGGCGGTGCCATCAGTCCCTTCCAATGCGTTTGTGAATCTGCTGGTGTTTCAGCAAGTGCGCCTTCTGGCGGAAGGCCTTCGCGCACGTATCACAGCGGAACGGCTTCTCGCCGGTGTGCGTCCGCAGATGCACCTTGATGTTGCTCTTGTTGAGGAATCCCCGATTGCATATGTTGCACCGATGCACCGGCTTCTCCTTGCCGAGCAGGCCGAGGCTCTGCTCGCTGGCGAACACCGTCGACGTGGCGGCCTGCTGCTGCTGCTGCTGGGCCTGCTGCGCCGCTTGCTGCTGCTGCTGCTGCTGCTGCTGTTGTTGCGGAGTGGGCGGTTGCTTCTTCTGCGCGCGGCTGCGCGACTTCTTCGCCGCCGAGGGCGTCGAGGTGGTGGTCGTGTGCGGGTAGTTCTGGCCGAGCATGTCCGGGCTGCGTATCCGATCGTCGATGCCGGCGCCGCCGCCGCCGCCGCCGCCCCCTGCGCCGTTGCCGTGCACGGCGTACTGCGGCAGGAAGCGGCCGTTCACGGTGAGCATCAGATTGTCGGTGGTGGAGACGACGTTCGACGGTGGACTAGATGTGGATATCAAATCGTTGCCGTAGCTGCTCGAGCTGGGCACCTCCTGCTTGATGCTCGGCGGTGGGCCGTTCTGCAGGCGGTTCTGCAGCAGCGGCATGTACCCGTGTGTGAGCAGGCTCTGGAGCGTGGAGCCGCTTGTTGGCTGCTGCTGTTGTTGCTGCTGCTGCTGCTGCTGCTGTTGGTGCTGGGGTTGCTGTGGCGGTGGGAGCTTAGTGTACTCGGGCGACTTGAAGTCGTTGCCGCTGGGCACCACGAACTCGGAGAGGCCGTCCTGCGTGATGATGAGGCTTTTCTGCTGATCGACGCAGGCGCCATCTATCCAGGCATCCAGGTCCATCCAGCTATCCCGCGACCCCGCCGGATCCTCCTCCGGCTGGGCGTTGGGCACCGTGGTGTCGGCAATGGCCGAGCCAATAATGGCGGCGATGTCCTCAATGGAAGAAATGTCATATTCACCGATCTCGCTTTTAATCGCCGCGCCCGAATCGGCGCTGGTGTGGTGCGCGCAATCATCGTACATCTTCGCGCTGGATACGACCGCGTCCGAAGTGACGCCGCAATCGGCGTACCCCAACTTCACCACCTCATCCACCGAGTACATGGACTTGTTGGCGCTGGTGACGTCCGTGGCGGAGTCCGCGCTCGCGTTGCACGTCGAACTGGAGACGATGTTCTGCTCCTGGTAGCTGCTGTACGTGTTGTTGTTCTCCTCGGGCAGCCGCTGCGCGATCGCGTGATAGTGATGGCCCTGGATGCCGTTGATGCTGAGGTTCGCCGTGTAGCCGGCGAACGGCGGCAGCGGCTTCAGCTCGGCGAGGCTGGTGTTGAGCGGCTGCTGCGACAGCAACAAGTTGTCGAGCGCGTCCATGGTCGCCTTCGTCGCCGCGATCTCGCCGTCGGCGTCCTGCAGCGCCGCGCCGATGCTGCCGTCGAGGATGATCTTGTGGTCCATGTAGTCGGCGGCGGCGTTCTGCCAGCACGCGGACGCGAACAGCGAGTCCACCTCGTCGACGCCGTGCGCGCCGTTGGGGCCGCTCACCGCCATTTGGCTGCCGCCGGAGACATTCGGATACTTCATCGTTTCCATCAACCGGCGAGCTGGAGTCGAGTGCTGCGCGTCGATGCGGTGCGGGCTGCTGCTGCTGCGGGGTCGTCGTGGCTGCCTTATGGTGGAGGTGGGTTACATCCTTGGCGGCGTCATCCTGCAGGCGTTCGCGGCAATTCAGGCCTTTTGCAACGCGCTTGGCGCAGCGGATTGCCTAACAGGATATATACATATGTACAGTTTCACGCCTGGGGAGCAGCCACCAAAGTGTAAACAAACACGCGACAAACAACCTGGGAGAGGGAGCGAGCTCCGCAAGGCTTCCAGAATCTTCCATTTAACATAACGCATTTTAAAAAAGCCGCTACGGAAAAATTAGTGATTTCAACGCAATGGTGAGTGATAACAAGTGAATCCTCATAGGTCAGCATAGTGAAAGCGTGAGGATTCGCGTGTAAACTACGTACAGCAGCCGTAATTACTGTTTTCGGCCGACGCAGACCGACGCGGCAGCGACTGGCCGACTGTGGGCGGCGAGCAAATACCGTTACGGCTGGCAAAGACAAACCAACAGCACACTCGGTCGCACACATCGCGCAGATTCGTTTGCTGCCGACGCCTGCCGAGCTCTGGGACGATTCTGTTACTCCTAACACACTTCCACGCACTTTGCACGTTGCGCACCGCATATTGCTCGGCCCACGAGGATTTCACATATCACAGAGTACACAAACGGCACAGCACACACCAGTCAGTGCCAGCAACAGCCGGGATAGCGGTATATGGTGCGTCACCGCCATCTCTTCGCCGAGCAAAATAGATGCCGTTAGCGTTCGCGCAGCGCAGCGCGCGGTGCGACGGAAAGTGAATTTAATTTTTTCTTTTTTGTAATAGCCCGTGCCGTACGATGGCGCGCACGCACCGAATCGCAACGGCCCATTGTGCGAGCAGCGCACGCCGTGGTTAGGCCAGTCTCGCACATCTGACCTACAAACATAATAAACGCGCGGTGTTGTTGTTTTTCCACGCTAATTTTTCACCAATGTGAGTCGTCGTGTGTTTATCCAGCTGGTCGCCGCGTGTTGGCGAATTCAATAGCCGGCGTTATCTCAATCGAGCGCGCTTCGCATCCTGCCACCACCCGGCCTGCATCCGCCATCACCATTGCTCTGGACGGAGTGCTCCCGGTTGGATCAGGCGTGAGATTAATAATACTCAAGCGTGGCGTGGCGGCCCGGAGCACCAGGAGAGAAAGTGTCCAACGCAGTGCATCCAAAGAGCGTGCACGGTCTGCACTAGGTGGAGCAGCGGTGGGAAGCATCCAACCAGCGCAGCGTGGCGCGGACGTGCAGCGCGGTTGTCTTTTCGAGCCGGGGGAATAGAAATCACGCTGCGTCTTATCAATGTGGAGCAGGCAAAGTGATGTCCGCGTATCGAATGCGGGTGAATTATTGACGGGCCCTTATTGCCGCTCGCGCTTCGCGCCGAACAGTTATTCGTGCCACATCGCACGGGCGTCGAGGTGGAGGCGTTGCGTGAACGCTATGCTAATCCGATGCCCACCTCGTCGTCCGCCGATCGAAAAACGCTTTAACGGTGATTTTTTTTTTGTTTGTTTGCAGGAGACACTCGCCCAACCACACGGCGAACATCATCGTGACAATTTGCATTTTCGATAGATATAGATTTGACACAGAAGAGGTGTGTGCGCGCGCCGGCGTCCTCTCCGCGATGCATTGTTTGTAAATTATTGCCAGTTGCAGTCTGGGCGAGTCCACCGTTTGGGAGACAAGCCGGCGAACAACGAACTTTGTCTCCGCCGTCTTCAGCCGCAGCTAAAGTCACAAATGCATGCATGGGAGGCATCAAAACCTTAAACTCAAGGTAGAGTAACTTCAGAAAACTCTTCCATTTGTGCCATAACATGCAAGCCGCTTATGCTTTGCTTTTGATGTTATGTTCTGTTGGCCCACCAGTCTAACTATCTAGGTAGCCGCCGTGAGGATGATGTGGAGTAATAAAATCTCCTCGTTTTCGGCTCGGCTACCAGCAACTGGTGTGGCCGAGCGCGCCACTGGCACTGCGACGTGAGCAGTATCTTCGGCTCAGCCAGCGGACGCGGATTGAAGAGTGAAGAGCGGAGCACCGGTGAGGAAGAACGCGTGGTGGCGAGCGAGCGCGCTCGCATCGTCGAAACCAACCGAGCCAGCGCGCATGCCGCGCGTCACTGGCAAAGTAGGTCAGTGTACTACATAGCCCCCCACGGCGGTGTGGCCGGCGACTCCGGGTTCGGAGGCCCCGGATCGCATCGGATCTCGCCAGCTGGGCACGAACGAGGAAGCCACGGCCGCGCGCCGAACACCTCGCGCCGCCGTGGTGAAAATCGAAACACGGATGTGCGAACACAGCGCTCAAACGCACCCGAGGTTCGAGCGTCGGCGAGCACGGACAAATTCTGCCAACTGTTGCCCAAGACCGTGCAACAGGTCGCTGTATTCCGCTAATAATTACAGAAATCACAAATGTTACAGCTGCGTCGCTACTGATAGAGCTATTAGCGATGCTTGGTGAAGCGAAGAAGTCAACTGTTGAGCGGAATATTACATGAAAAGGGGAAAGAGCACGATGCAAGCAGTGGTGATTCATTGGACTTTCTGGTGCGATCCAACTTGCATAACGCGTTGAGGAATTGAGAAAGGCTGCGATTAATTTGTTGGAAGAACGACGAAACGAATTGTGATTAATTGACGCGTTCGCACTTTTTGGGCGAAATGGAAAACGGATTTAAGTGGACGTGGTCGGCGGGTAATTAAAGTCGCGATGCCTTTGTCGCATTTGCCTCTAACCTGCTTACATGCGGCCTGCGCCAGTCATCAGACACAAACAAATGTGCGGAATGTATAATGCGCGTAAATCAAACCAGCCGCATTTACCTACAATGAGAGCGCGCGCTCGGCCACAATGGGCGAGCATACAGATGCGACCCAGATATTTCCGCCACGAGTTCGTTTTTAGGGGCGCAATCACACACACGAAATTCTCCAAGCACGTAGCATGAAATCTGGATTCACTCATCCACTGTCCTAGAAGTGCAACGTAAAAAATTCGCCTGTTTTGCATATTTTGTGCGTTGAAATCACTAAATTGATGAAATTCCGAAATTTCATCGTTTCCGAGTTTTTTTCGTTGTTGTAATTCTTTGTTATTATTTCTCTAGTCGCTAGATCTGGTCGCGGTGCGGAGGTGCATTTCGGTTTTAGTGGCTTTTAGATTTAGGTCATTGTCCTTGTGGAAATCTCGCTGCCCTCTCAGCGACGCAGGCTGATGAACTTCTTTCTCAGAGTTCATTCTTCCCGCGAGATACACGGTCAAGGTAGTTTACGGTGCGTTGACGGAAGGGGCCGTTTACAGGCGGGCGCGTTGCGTCGGGTACTCACGTTTCGGATGTCCCCGCAAAACGGCCGCGTCCTCCGGGTTTAGTCCTGCAGCTTCTATCTGCACTCGCCGACGATATATCCAATGTAAGCGTGTGTGTGTGTAGGTGTGCGTCGCGGGTGGACCGGTGGTCGCAGAAAATCGATTCGAACGTCCACAGTTCGCGATGCGGGCGCGAAACGGTGCGCGCGCGCGAGAAACAGTTCTTCGAGCGCTGGCTGCTGAGCCTCACCGCTGCGCAGCGACGAGGAGGCAAAAAAAGTCGGTCACCGCTTCGGTTTCGCCGTCCCTCGCGACAACTTCCTCGCGGCACGCATCACTCGGCGCGCGCACTGGCTGGGAAAATCCGTCTCCGGCACGTCGCCCAAATCTGCGCGCACGAAGAACCACGTACGAGATGCACGTCGCCGCCCGAGAAGCACCCGGAACTGATGGAGCACTGCCGGAACTGTAAGTGGCACCGAACGTCGATGCGATCTGTTGTTCTTTCTTTTTTTTTGTTCAGGTGGCGCCTGGCGCAACTGCTGCGACGCTTTGGGGGACGCACTAATCCACTTGGCGATACCGCTGGCGGCGAGGTCGCTCGCTGCTAGGGGGCGGGTGGGTTGCGACCCCGAAGAGCGGCTGCGGAACGTGTATGCGCGAGCGCGCGCTCTCCGAACGCAGACGGAAGACGTGACCGCGCGGACGGAATCGGCAATACTGGGCGACGCGGACGTTCGGGGGCCTCCTCGGCGGCCGCGGTGCCCTCACCATCGGCAGCACATTTCGGCGCTGTGTGCGCGCACACGCGTTGGTGTTGGTGTGCGTGCGCTGGCGAGGTGCGACGCGGCGCGCGTCTTCGGTGGGGGCATATATAACTGTACCTGTCGTAGATTCTCTTCGGCGGCGCGCGGCACCTCTACCTACTTGGCGGGCCGCGTGCTCGGCGTTGTTAACCTAGTTATGGACGAGGTGCGCAGCCGCCGCTGGTAGGGAGCCCCCGCATCGCGGAACCGCCGAATTCTGACAGATCGGCGGCGCGGTGCGCGTGCCGCGCGTTGTTCTTGATTTATGTCAATGAGTCGAATTATGTGGTGTGGGCTGGTTGGTTGCGCCGGCCGAAATTTGCCCGGAACATTTTTGGCCTTCTTTTTTTTTTGGCGCGCATTAAGCGCGTCGAATTTGCGCGGTGCGCCCACTTTGTATTAATGCCAGTGTTTTCTTAACGCGCCGTGCGCTTTTATTGCTCGGAACGATCAACAAATCGTAATTTCCGACGTCGGCTTCGGTTCCACCGCGAGAGAAGTGCCGCAATTCTTAACGTATCCAAATCACCGCAAGCACTCAGACAATGTCTGGACGAAGGCAGCCGTTTGGATCATTTGCTAGTCTGTGGGCGGCGCGTAGCCGCCACAAGCGGGTTACTCAGCTACGTACTCATTGAAGTCTCCCCCGCGTCTTAACCGGCGACAGACGCCATGTCATTACGGAAGCTAATCCTGGATTACGCGACGCAATGTTACCACTCTTGACCGCCAGCTTGTCCCAAAGCTGCACCTTTTCCGCTCTAAGCAGCCGCGTGCCTACCGAAATGGGAATGAAATGCTATCGAGAGAAATGTGTTGCAATCTAGGAAGTCCCGCGGCCTTGCAAGGACGTCGCCCCGTCGGCGTTCGCCGTCCGCGCTCGCGGCGCGGCGCACCACGCGCACACACGCGCCGGTATACAACGCGAAGCACAAGCGCAAGCGCGCGCTCGGATGGCTCGCCGTCTTTCGCCAGCGACCACATGGCACATACACGCGCACGCGTCCAAACATCGCGAGCGCTTTCTACGATGTCGCGCGCGCGCGGCCTAATAAAGAAATCGCGACATTTACGACCGATCCGCGCCAAACATCGAACGCCAAACAACAAGCGACAAGCTGCAAGCGGCAAGAGCAGGCGACAGCGTACACACTGAGCGGCTTAGCTTGGTCACGAATTCCGCGAGCGAGCGTTTTGTTCCTACCGTGTAGAATCGAGAAAGAGTCGTTGTTTGCCATTACGGTCATTGTATCAACACCATCTGAACGAACCAACTAATGCAATTATGTTACTCTTTGGGAAATGCTGAAAACTCGTTGCTGCTTGGTGGCTGGTTGCCGATTTTGCCGTGGAAGACGGAACGATGGAAAGGCAATGGTTGACGAATGAAGAAACGTGAATCAAGTTATGCTGATTTTTCTCAGTTTTTCCACTGCGTTTTATCGCTGTTTCTTTGATTGCAACAGGCTGATACAATTGCGCGCGTTGAAATTGGTGAAAAATGCATTCAAGCGCGAATATTCGATTTTACATTTGCAATTAATTCCAAAAAAAATTTCAATAGTTCCATTTTGCACTTCAATAAGAAGAAAATCAACAAGAAGTTTGCCAAATGCGAATTGGAAAATTTTAGTACAATATAAAACATTTATTTTCGCATTCCTTTATTATATAGTATTTTTTTCAAACTCAATTTTACTTAATTGAACATTAAGATATTTGGCAATGCTGTGACATTTTTCATATCATGTTTTTCTTTCGAAGAAAATAGAATTTGCAAGGATATCTTCATAGATTGTGTTGTAATTAAAAAAACAAGCATTTTAAGCGAAGAATATTAGCGTGTAAAGATTGAATAATAAACCAATCGGTATAAAAATTAAAATATGCATAAAAACCACCGATACATCAGTGTGCAGTGCGCAACCACGATCGGCTCACGCGCGTTATTAACTAGCGTCGAATGCCGGCGTGGATTGTAATTAAGAAAAACGTACGCGATGCGTTCGCGAGCGTGGATGCATAGAATGCGAATCGTTTACGAAATTCGTTTACGCTTTGCAGGCCGCGCCATGCATCGTGCATGCGCCACATGCGAACCAACGCGAAGTGCGCGCGCGCGCTTGCAAAAGCGCAAGTTTCTTTTCGTTCACGGATGGGGTGAGCACGCTCGGCGCTCGGCGGGCCGGCTCGAATACGCCTACTGCGGCGCGGCGCGCCGGCCTAGCCGCTGAGGCGCGCATTTAATCTAATTAAAAAATCGCCGCGCCGAACGAAAATGGAATCGGCGCGCACGCGCGTTGGACGAGTGAAATCGGAGCTTCCACTAATTATTTAATTGTTGTAACAACAATATAATTCGGAGCACGAGTAAAAGTAAACGCATCAAAGCGTACGTGTGCTCATCACACCACCGCAATGCTGATGCATCGACACGTTTTGCATTAGATTGTTGAGCAGCGTGGTGG